>WNWK01017242.1:0-42885 GCA_009830355.1 Cherax destructor | reverse complement strand
AAAAAAAAGGGGGGGGGGGGAAAAAAAAAGGGGGGGGGGGGGGGAAATTGGGGGTTTTTTGGGGGGGGGGGGGGTTTGGGGGGGGGGGGGGTTTGGGTTTTTTTTTTTTTTGGCCCCTTTTTGGGGGGGGGGGGGTTTTTTTTTTGGGTTTTTTTGGGGTTTTTTTTTTTTTTTTTTTTTGGGGGGTTTCCCCCGGGGGGGTTTTTCCCTTTTTGTTGTTTTTTTTTTTTTTTTCCCCCCCCCTTTTGGGTTTTTTTTTAAAATTTTTCCCCCCCCCCCCAAAATTTTTTAAACCCTTTTTTCCCCATTTTAAAAAATTTTTTCCCCCTTTGCCCAAAAAACCCCCCCTTGGGTTTTTTTTTTCCCCCCCCCAAAAAATTTTTTAAAATTTTTCCCCCTTTTTTTTAATTTGGGTTTTTTTTTTAAAATTTTAAAATTTTTTGGGTTTTTTTTTTTCCCCCCCCCCTTTTAAAACCCCCCCCCCCCCCCCCTTTTTTTTGGGTTTGGGGGGGGGGGTTTGTTTTTTTATTTTTTTTGAAAAAGGGGGGCCCCCCCCCTTTCTTTTTTCCCCCTTTCCCTTTTTTTTCCCCCCTTTTTTTTTAAAAAATTTTTAAAATTTTTTTTCCCCTTCCCTTTTTTGGGGGGGTTTAAATTTTTTGGGGAAAAAGGGGGGTTTTAAAGGGGTTTTTTTTTGGGGCCCCTTGGGTTTTTTTTTTTTTGGGGGTTTCCTTTTTTTCCCCGAATTTTTTTTTTTTCCCCCTTTTTTTTTTTTTTTTTTTTTTTCCCCCCCAAAAAAATTTTTTTTTTTTTTTGGGGGGCCCCCCCCGGTTTTTTATTTTTTTGGGGGGGGTTTTCCAGGGTTTTTAATTTTTTTGGGTTTAAAAAATTTTTTTTGGGGTTTTCCCTTTTTCCCCAAAAAAAGGGGGGGCCCTTTCCCCCTTTTTTTTTTTCCCCCCCCCTTTTTTTCCCCCAAATTTTTTTTCCCCCTTTCCGGGGGGCCCCCCTTTTTTTTCTTCCCCCCTTTTTTTTTCCCCCAAAAAATTTTTTTTTGGGGTTTTTTTTTTTTCCCGTTGTCCCCCCGGGCCTTTTTTTTTCCCCTTTTTTCCCCCCTTTTCTTTTTTTTTAAACCCTTTTTTTAACCCCCCCTTTTTTTCCCCCGGGTTTTTTTTTTGGAAAAAGGGTTTCCAAAAAACCCCCAAAAAGGAAAAATTTTTTTTTTAAAAAAACCCCCCCCCCCCTTTTTTTTTTAAACCCCCAAAAAAATTTTTTTTTGGGGCCCCCCCCCTTTTTTTAAATTTTGGGAAACTTTGGGGTTCCTAAAAAAGGGGGGGGAAAATTCCCCTTTCCCCCGGGGCCCCCCAAATTTTAAATTTTTTGGGGGGCCCCCCTTGGGTTTTTTTTAAAATTTTTGTTTTTTTTTTTTGGGGTTTTTAAGGTTTGGCCCCCCAAAAAAAAAAAAAATTTTTTTTTTTTTTTTTTAAAAATTTGGGCCCCCCGGGCCTTCTTCCCCCCAAAAAGGGGTTTGGGGTTGGGTTTTAGGGTTAATTTCCCCCGGGGGCCCCCCCCCCAAAAAATATTTTTTCCCCTTTTTGGGGGGGTTTTTAAATAGGGGTTTTTCCCCAGGGGGGGCCCTTTAGCCCCCAACCCCGGGGGGTTTTCCCCCAAAAAAAAAATTTTTTTTTTTTTAAAAAACCCTTTTCCCAAAAATTTTTTTAAAACCCCAAAGTTTTTTTCCCCAAAAAGGGGTTTTTTTTTTTTAAAAGGGGTTTTTTTGGGGAAAATTTTTTTTTTTGGGGTTTTTTCCCCCCCCGGGGTTTTGTGAACCCCTTTTTTTTAAAATTTTTTTTGGGGGGTTTTTCCCTTTTTTTTTAAAAGGGGAAAGGGGGGGGGTTTTAATTTTTTTTCCCCGGGGGGGGTTTTTTTTAAAAAGGGGGGGGTTTTTTTTTCCCCCCAAGGGTTTTTAAAACCCAAAAAAAGGGGGGCCCCCCTTTTTCCCCCCCAAAACCCTTTCCTTTTTTTTTTTCCCCCCCCTTGCCCAAAAAAACCCCCCCCCCCCTTTTTTTTTCCCCCCTTTTTCCCGGGTTTTTTTTTTTTTCCCCCCCCCCTTTTTCCCCTTTTGGTGTTCCACCAATCTTTTCCTGATGATTTTCTCCAGGACTTTGCACACTATACATGTAAGTGACACCGGGTCTATAGTTTAGTGCCTCTTTTCTGTCTCCTTTAAAAATGGGGACTACGCTAGCCTTCTTCCATACCTCAGGTAGCTGCCCAGTTTCAAGGGATGTGTTGAATATTGCGGTAAGTGGTACACTCAGTACCTCAGCTCCTTCCCCGAAGAACCCACGGGAGATATTGTCCGGACCCATCGCCTTTGAGGTATCGAGGTCACTGAGTAACCGTTTCACTTCCTCCTCAGTTGTGTGTATGCCCTCTAGCACTTGGTACATCCCTTGTTGGTGATGAACCCCGTCCTGTCTACCCAGCTGCCTTCCTTCCTCCATTGTGAATACTTCCTTAAACCTCAAGTTGAGCTCCTCACATACCTCTTGATCATTACTTGTGAGTACCCCATCTTCCTCAGCCTTAATACCTGGTCCTTGACTGTTGTCTTCCTTCTGATGTGACTGTACATCAGTTTCCTGGGTCGGACTTAACTTTCGATGCTATGTCATTTTCGCATTGTTTCTGGGACTCCCACCGCATTTTGTGCATACTCGTTTCTAGTTTCTACTATTCTCTTGTTTACCTGGTTTCTTTGCCTTCTGTACGTTTCCATTCTCTGATACTACGAGTCTGTGTGTGTATCACTATTTGTGGTTGCAGGGGAATGAGTCATAGTTTTGGCCCCGTCTCACTGATTGTGCTACTAGGTCCTCTTCTCCCTGCCCATGAGCTTTATCAAACCCAGTCTTAAAATCTATGCATGGTTCCTGCCCCACTATGTCGTTGCAAATTCCACTCCTTCCTGACAACTCTATGACTGAAGAAATATTTCTAACATCCCTTGACTCATGGAGCCAATTATGACCCCTTGTTTCTGTGTGTCCCCTCTGGAACATCTTGTCTCTGTCCACCTTATCTATTCCTCGGTATTTTATATGTCGTTAATATGTCTCCTAACCTCCTGTCCTCTAGTGTCGTCAGGCCGATTTCAACCTTCTTCGTAGGACAATCCCCTTAGCTCTGGGACTAGTCTTGTTGCAAACCTTGTACCTTCTGAATTTCTTGACGTGTTTGACCAGGTGTGGGTTCCAAACTGGTGCTGCATACCCAGTATGGGCCTGACGTGGTATGGTACACAGAGTCTGAACGATTCCTAGTGAGGTATTGGAACGCTATTCTTAGGTTTGCCAGCCGCCCGTATGCTGCAACAGTTATCTGATTGATGTGTGCCTCAGGAGATGTGCTCGGTATTATACTCACCCCAAGATCTTTTTCTTTGAGTGAGGTTTGCAGTCTTTGGCCACCTAGACTATATTCTGTCTGCGGTCTTCTTTGCCCTTCCCCGATATTCATGACTTTACATTTGGCAGGGTTAAATTCAAGGAGCCAGTTACTGGACCAGGCTTGCAGCCTGTCCAGGTCTCTTTGTAGTCCTGCCTGATCCTCGACTGATTTGATTCTTCTCATTAACTTCACATCATCTGCAAACAGGGACACTTCTGAGTCTATCCCTTCCGTTATGTCATTCACATATACCAAAAACAGTACAGGTCCTAGGACTGACCCTTGTGGAACTCCACTCGTCACAGGTGCCCACTCTGACATCTCGTCACGTACCATGACTCTTTGTTGCCTCCCTGTCAGATATTCTCTGATCCATTGCAGTGTTTTTCCTGTTACGTGTGCCTGATCCTCTAGCTTTTGCATTAACCTCTTGTGAGGAACTGTGTCGAACGCCTTCTTGCAGTCCAAAAATGCAGTCTATCCACCCCTCTCTCGTGTCTTACTTCTGTTACCTTGTCATAAAACTCCAGTAGGTTTGTGACACAGGATTTTCCTTCCTGAAACCGTGCTGGTTGTCGTTTATAAGCTTGTGTCTTTCTAGGTGCTCCACCACTCTCCTCCTGATGATCTTCTCCATGACTTTGCATACTATACACGTCAGTGACACAGGTCTGTAGTTTAATGCCTCGTGTCTGTCTCCTTTCTTAAAAATTGGGACTACATTTGCCATCTTCCACGCCTCAGGTAGTTGCCCAGTTTCAATGGATGTGTTGAAGATTTGTGTTAGTGGCACACACAACATCTCTGCTCCCTCTAAGGACCCACGGAGAAATGTTGTCCGGTCCCACCGCTTTTGAGGTATCGAGTTCACATAACAGCTTCTTCACCTCCTCCTCGGTTGTGTGTATTTCATCCAGCACTTGTTGGTATACCTCCCTATTCTGAATTCCTGGAGTCCTACCTGTCTCCTGTGTGAATACTTCTTTAAATCTCATGTGAGCTCCTCACATACCTCTTGGTCGTTTATTGTGAACTCCCACCTTCCTTTCTCAGCCTGATTACCTGGTCCTTGACTGTTGTTTTCCTCCTGATGTGGCTATACAACAGCTTCGGGTCAGACTTGACTTTTGATGCTATATCATTTTCATATTGTCGCTGAGCCTCCTTCTTACCTGTGCATATTCGTTTCTGGCTCTTCGGCTAATCTCTTTATTTTCCAGGGTCCTTTGTCTTCTGTACTTTTTCCATTCTCTATTACACTTACTTTTTGCCTCCCTACACCTCTGGGTGAACCAAGGACTCGTTCTGGTCTTCCCATTACTTCTGTTTCCTTGGGGACAAACCTCTCCTCTGCCTCTTTGCATTTGGTTGTCACATATTCCATCATTTCTTTTACTGGTTTTCCTGCCAATTCTCTCTCCCACTGAACGTCTTGTAGGAAGTTCCTCATGCCTGTGTAGTCCCCCTTTTGTAGTTTCGTTTCTCCTTTCCTATTCCTGCTCCCTCTCCACTTGTAGCTCAACTATATAATCAAAACACAGAACCAAATGATCACTAGCTCCAAGGGGCCTTTCATACGTGATATCCTCGATGTCCGAACTACTCAAGGTGAATACTAGGTCCAGTCTTGCTGGATCATCCCCACCTCTCTCTGGTAGTGTCTTTAACATGTTGATGCATGAGGTTTTCCAGTACCACATCCATCATCTTGGCTCTCCATGATTCAGGACCCCATGGGGCTCTAGGTTTTCCCAATCAATCTCTTTGTGATTGAAATCACCCATAACTAGTAACTTTGCTCTCCCCATGTGGGCTCTTCTGGCTACCTCGGCTAGTGTGTCTACCATTGCTCTGTTGCTCTCGTCGTATTCTTCTCTTGGCCTCCTGCAGTTCTGTGGCGGTTGTACATTACAGCAATTACCACCTTATGGCCCTCAGACTGAATTGTTCCTACTATGTAGTCCCTTTCACCCATTCCATCCATTCCTTCCACTTCCTCAAATCCCCACCTGTTCTTAATGAGCAGTGCAACTCCTCCTCCCCTCTGCTCCCTCTATCTTTCCTGAGGATTTGATATCCGGGTGGGAAGATTGCATCTGTTATCATCCTGGTGAGTTTCGTTTCTGTGAGTGCTATTATGTCTGGGGATGTCTCCTTTATTCTTTCATGCCACTCTCACATTTATTTGTTATACCATCTGCATTTGTATACCAAACCTTTAACTTCTTTTCTAAAACCGTGGTCTGGGAGGTATGTTGGGGTTGGGAAAGTGGGAGATCTGATGGGGAACTATGGGTGGTTGGTGTGAAGGTGGAGTTTGTAATGAGGTGAGTGGAATCATTGGGTATGGCATGTGTGTTTTGGGTTAGGTTGTTTGGTTGCATTGGGGTTGTCCAGGTTGGGGAACATCTGAAGGTGATTGTATTAGAGCTTCCTCCTGAGTCTGGGTTCTCCTGTCCATCTCTCTTTCCTCCTTTTGTCTCTGTACCCTCTCTTTCAGTTTCTGTCTTTCTTCCGTGTTCTGTCGCAGTCGAGATACACCTCCGGTACTCTGACATATCCCTTAGTCTTGCTTTCTCCTGCAGGATCCTGTTTCGAGTCAATTCTGCTTGAAAATTACTTTGACTGGCCGGATTCTTCCTCTGCAAATCCCCTATTCTCAGAAAATTTGCCAGCTGGGTCATGTCATCTTCTTCCTATTGTTTTTTCTGATGTTTTCAACCTCGACATTTTCTCTCCCTTGTCTTGTGTGTGTATGTGTGTGTGTGTGTGTTGTTTTTTACACCAAGAGCGTTTACTCAATAATTATAACTGTCGAAATGTTTTAATTTGGTACCAGAAATCACCAATTCTTATATGAGGTAAAAAATTTAAATATTCCAAGAAGACCGTCCCTCTGAAGTAAATGAAGAGGATTGGGAATTCTTGGATGTTTGCCAACCTTTTCAGAAGGATATAAGTGTCTGGGATCTTCTGATTCTGTACTGTTTAAGACAGCATTTACAAAGGACTCAATCAGTGGAAAGAATAGGATTATAAATATCCTGGAGGTGCTCAGTGTCGGGTTAGGACTCTCCTGGTGGTGTCCATGGGGCCAACAGCGTCTCCAGGAAGTGTCTTGATAACTGCTGTCTCTCTCATCATCACTGTTGTCTAAACTGTGTCTTCAGCATCGTTCATACTGTAAGAATTTAGCAAGATTTTACAGACTTTGATTATTATTATTATTATTATTATTATTATTATTATTATTATTATTATTATTATTATTATTATTATTATTATTATTATTATTATATAATTATTATTATAGAGTATGTATAGTATATGATGTAATATTATGTAGTAGTATTAATAGTAGTAGTAAAGTAGTTGATAGTGTAGTAGTAATAGTAGTAGTAGAAGTAGTTGATATGTAGTAATAGTAGTAGTAGTAGTATTATTTTAAAAATGTAGTAGTATAGTAGTGTAGTAGTAGTAGTAGTAGCTAGTGAAATAATTATAATAATTAATAATATTATAATTAATAATAATAATTGATTAATAATATATAATGATATAATAGTTACTTATGACTTTCTATTATTAATATATAATATAATATATTATTAATAATAATAATAATAATAATAATATTGCAGTGAAATGTTTGAAAGAATTGGATGTACTGCTTTATTGAAAACAAGGCTGAGGTGTAGAGTTCAGTTGAGAATAAATGGATTAGTCATGAGTATTTGAGAGAGTTTGAGGTAAGGAAGTCACATGCTGGGATCATTAATGCAGAGAAGAAGGAATATAAATGTAAAAATCAAGATAATGTGGTTAAAAAGGTTATAGTGTTTATGTACTTTGAGAAGAGGAATTGTAGAGGAGAGAGACAGATTTTGGGAGATGTTAAGTGAGTGTTTAGGGAGTTTTGAACCAAGTGAGAAGTAATTGTGGTAGGGGACGTGAATGCTAAAGTGGAGAAAGTTCTATAGGGTGTGGTAGGTGTTGGGGTGCAAGTGTAAATGATAATGGGGCCTTTGATGAACTTTGTATAGTAAGAGGTTTCGTAATAGGTAATACATATTCTAAGAAAAAAAGAGAATAAATAAGTATCGAGATATGATACAAGGTGTAATGAAGTAGTTTGTTGACTATGTATTGGGGATAAAGGTTGATGGGTGACTTCAGGATGTGCTTGTTTATAGAGGGGAAAAAGATATACATTAATTTTTTAGTTATACTACTGTGAGTGAAAGGAAATGGAGGTTTAAACAATAAAAAAAGGGAATTTATATCAGAAAGAAAGTGGAGGGTGAAGGTTTATAAAATAAAAAGGAGACAGATGGTAAGATAAATGAAAATATTTGGAAAATGGTAGTGAGATAGGGAATGAGGGGAAGAGGATGGGCTAATTTAAAAATGTTAAAGTTCAGCAGAAGTTTGTGGGTAAGGAGGGTGGGGGAGAGGAAGAAAAGGTTGGGGAAAGATGAGAAAAAATTTTAAGAGAAAAAATTAGAAGGTTTTTTAAAAACAAAAAAAAAGGGGAGGGAAAAAAATGGGGGGGGAAAAAAAAGGTTGGGGGTGGGAAAAACTGGGCTGATGGAATAAAAAGAAATGTTAAAAACCGGTGGGGGATATTTTTACTTTTTTAAAAAAAAAAAAAAATTTAAAAAATTTTAGGAATTAAAAAATTTGGAAAAACCTGGTAAAGGGTTTTGGTAGAGTTTTCACTGAAAATTAAATAAGCGGACAGTACCAGATAAAAGGAAAGGAAGGGGAAATTGTAAAAAAGTGTTTACAAAAACAATAAATATTGGATAAGGGAAAAGGTTTTCGTTATTTAGGGTTGAAAAAACAAGATAGGGGGGGAAAGGGGAGCAATTGGCAAATTTGCAAGTGTTTGAATAGGGGGAGGTTACTGGGTTAAGTTGGGAAAAAAATATTTCCAAAAAGTAAACCTTAGACAGGGATGTGTGATGTCAGTTGTTTAATATATTTATAGAGGAGTTGTAAGAAAGTGAATGCTGGGGGTTGGCAAGAGGTTGGGGGGAAAAAAGAATTAACCAAAGTGGAGTCTTTACTTTTTGCTGATGAACTGTGCTTTTGGAGATTCTGAAGGAAGTTGCAGGGTTGGTAACGAGTTTGGGAGGTTTTGTAAAAGAAGGGAAAATTTAAAGTGAACAAGGAAAGGCAAGGTGATGAGGATAAAAAAAAATTTGGGAATGAAAGATTGGGTATAGTTAGGGGGGAGTATGGAAGAGAATGTATCATTTTGGGAGGGGCTTGTCAGCGAGGGTTTATAAAGAGAGTGACCCCTAAATTAAAAAGGGGGGGAAGAAGGTGAGTGGTGCACTGAGGAGTTTGGGAGACAAAGAACGTTACCCATGGAAAAAAGAGGGAATGATAAATACTAACACTCATAATGGTGAAGAAGGGGCGAAATGCTGAAAAAATGAAAGGGGGGTGGGAAATGTGTCTAAAGGAATTTTGGGTTGGAATATTATGCAGTGAATCTGTAGCAAGATGAGAAGGGGGTGGGGGATTAAAAATATCCAGAGGGCTGAGGTGGTTCGGCATTTAGAGAGGATGGAAGAAAGGGATTGTTGAAGGGTTTGTAAAAATTTTTGTAGTGGGTAGTGGTCGCCCTAGGAAAGGTTAAAAGGGGAGGAAAAGGAAAGGTGGTTTTTTTGCGAGGGTTAGACTTCCGAGGTGCGTGAGAGTAGAAGGGGGTGGGGGGAAATTTTTTTTATGATTTACATGCTTTTGGGAGGGGAAAAAGACATTTATGGGGGAAAAAAAAATACCCGGGCTTGAGTCCTGGAGGGAAGGTACTGTGCCTGTTCTTGGAAGGGTGGTGATATTTTCCCAGTTTTTGAATAGTGTATTCACACTCTGGCAAACAGTGATGCAGAGAGTGATGATGAAAGTGTTTCTTTTTTTGGGTACCTGACTCTTTGAAAAATTTAAAAAACAACAACAACAACAACAACAACAAAAACAACAAACAAAACAAATATTATTATTATTATTATTATTATTATTGTTATTATTATTATTATTATTATTATTAGATTATTATTATTATTATTATTATTATTATTATTATTATTATTATTATTATTATTATTATTATTATTATTATTATTATTATTATTATTATATTGTTAATTTTATATTCTGGCTATTGCACTAAACAAGTAGGGTCATAGATAAAGTGCAAGAAAGCAGGTCTGATGCAGAAAAATGGAAGCTCTGATTTCTTTTTATTCACATGTAATTCGTATTAACTAATAATTTAAAGTGAAATAATGTTCACATATTTTCGATCTGAATATTGTATTATATTTTAAGATTTCATAACATCAATTTCAAATTCTCAGATGAAGAGTTGAAACATATCCTCTGGTGCTATGATTACATAGGTCTGTTGGATCATAATTATCACCTTCTGGATCAAACTTAATGTGTCTCCACTATAGACTGCTACAAGAACCTACCAGTGAAAGTGTTTAAAACATGGTTATATCTGCTTAACTTGTCTCTACCACTAGTGATTGTCACTGTAGTATTTTCTGTTTGGTAATATGGAAGGAATGAGTGAGTGTGGCTAATTCCCATATATATACTGTCTTCTCTGTGGTCAACTATGGTGGCGTCAATCCCATCTTGTTACTATATTGTTCTCGGATATATTACAATATGTAACAAAATTTCACTTTTTGTGTTCTGGGAAATAACCATCATTTCCCAATTCTTTATAACAAAACAAATTTAAAAAAAAAAAAATTTTTATCCCAGAACTTTGCTTTTGTGGTCAGGACACTTGTGGAACACTTTCAAAAAACTGATGAAAAACTATTTTGTTCTAAAGGTTTTTTGGCAAATAAAAAACAGGGACTCACAAACCCGCATTCGTTCAGCTCTGGCTGCCTGAGAAACATTAGAAGAAGTGAAATGGGATCAAGAGGTTTCAATCTTCTCAGATGCATTTCCCACTACAATTATATAAAGGGGTAAAATCTTGAATAAAAACATTTTTTTAAATGAAATGTATATACCGAAACTAATTATTTTGTTTTTTTTCCAGGAGGGGTTAGGGGAGGGGGAAAAAGGAGCCATAAAGTTTGGGTTTTTCCGGGGGAATTTGGGCGTCAACCCACTGATCCTAAACCCCGTCCTCCCCCACTGATCCTCAACCCCCGTCACTCAACCCACTGATCACTCAACCAACTGATCACTAAACCCCCACTGATACTTCTGCCTGGTGGATCCTGCCAAACGCCGAACTGGGAAAAATGCACCTGCTATTTCTTATCCAGGCCTACCCTCTTCTATTGCCCCCAGTACCACACAGTGCTGATCTTCCTGTCCCCTTCCCTCCAGAAAGAAGTCAACTGTCAGAAGAAAAAAGCAGAAAATCAGAAAATGAAGATCACAGTGAAGAAGACTATGATCTCACAGATGCAACTGTTGGGAAAATCCTTACTACCCAAACCAAACACCCTCAATGTCTTTATCAAGTCTTGTTTTGACAAAGCCAAATGCTGAGCTTTTGATTTCAGAGAAAAAAGTGGGACTTGGTGGATGGGGTGTGCAAGTGACAAGCCAAAGAAAAGTCATTAATATTTCTAAAGCTTCTTCACTAAAAAAAAAAGGTTGTGCTACTGTAATGATGTATCAGGCCTGTTTGATGCAATTGGAATTGCCCAAAGTCAAGATGAGTGGAGACTCTTCATTGACAGCTCCTCCGGCCTAAAAGCTGTACTTCTGCACAATGGGAACAAGTATCCATTTCTTCCCCTTTGGGTTTATTCAGTACATCTTGGGGGGACTACAACAGTGTCAAACATGTCTGGGAGCTTTGAACTTATGATACGTATGGCTGGGAGGGTCTTGGAGACTTCAAAATGGTGGTATTTTTGATGGGACTCCAAAGGGGGTTTTAAAATTTTCCCCGTTATCTCTGTCATTGTGATAGTAGAACCCGAAAAAAACACATTACCAGAGGAAACACTGTCCTCAAAAGGGCTGAGTTGTCAGTAGGAAGACATAATAAACAAAAAATTAAAACCCTTTGGGGGATCCTCCAAAAAAGGGTTTTGTTCCCCCCCATTAAAATCCCTTTTGTTTAAACAGTTTGTTTCAGCTCTTGACAAAGGTCTGGGCCCTTTAAAATCTTCATGACTTCTTTCCCAGGCTATCAGAGGCGAAGGTGAAGGCTGGCATCTTCACTGGACCCCAAGTCAGGAAAATCATGGGTGCTCAGAATTTCAAAAAGTTCACAAAAAAAGAAAAATGAAGCCTGGGGGAGTTTTGTTGCTGTTTGCACAGGGCTTTCTGGGCAACAAGGCCCCCCAATTATGTTGAACTTGTTGGACCTTGGTAAAAAATATGGTCAAATGCACACAAACCCCCCACATATAAAAAGAAGGGGTTGACGACGTTTCGGCCCGACTTGGACCATTTACAAAAATCATAACACACAGAACAGGTGGAAGGAGTATTTTTAGTCAGGCAGACAGGCGCCACCAGCTTCTTTGCAGTGCTCCTTTCCTAGAATATGACTGTCTCCACTACTACTACTACTACCACTTCCACTACTACCTCCATTATTACCCCACTCTCTTGTACCCTTCCCCTGTCTGCCTGCCTATGAAATACTCCTTCCACCTGTACTGTGTGTTAGTGACTTTGTAAATGGTCCAAGTCGAACCGAAACGTCGTCGTAAGCTCCTCTCTTTTTATATGTGCGGGTTGTGTGTGTGTTCCAGTCACATTATTGTGCCTTTTTGTTATTTATGGTCAGATGGGCTGTAGGATGTCCCTTAAAGGTCCATATCCTTGATGCTCATCTTACAATTTCAAGGAAGATGTAGAACCAAACTTTGGGGAGCAAGGAGAGCGCTGCCACCAAGATATCAGGATCATCTAATAGAAAACCGATGGGAGACTACATTTAGAAAGTGATTTGATTGCTCATAAAATCAAAACTGCTCATTTTAACTTTGTAAATATGTTTCAGAAAGTTTAAAATAAAATTTGTGTAGAATTTTATTTTTATGTAATTTTTTTTTTTTTTTTTTTATGTTTTTCTTTTACATCCAAAACTGTCAAAAATATTGAAATTTAGCCATTTTTGTAATAATTCATATTGTAAGCCACAAAAGCAAAAGTTTAAAGGAATAATGGACATTTTCTTGTTTTGCAATAAAAGGTGGAAAATAACACTTACTTGCCAGGAACAAAAATAGTGTTACATAGTGTTATCAACGAGTCAATCACAGCACACAATGAAGCACTTACTTAGCTCTGGGTTCCTCCTTGGCCGTACTTTTACTCATGGGACACATCGCAGATACTGTAACACTCAAGGTAAGTAAAGAAACACTCAGACACACACACCCCTACAACCACAATTAGGTGAGTACAATTAGGTAGTATACACACACACATACACAGGGCCAGGAGCTGAGTCTCGACCTCTGCAACCACAAATAGGTGAGTACACACACACACACAGTTGTCAGGAAGTGGAACAATCTGAAGGGTGCAGTAGTGAGGGCGGATCCATACATAGCTTTAGAGGGTACAATAAACCTCTTGGAGTAGGGAGAGTGGACCTAGCAGCGACTAGCGAATAGACCCAGGGCCAGGAGCTATGAATCAGACTCTGCAACCATATAAGTGAGTACACACACACACACACACACACAAACACACACGCAAAGTATGATGAGAGTAATAGAGCAATGGTTGACACACTGGCTGAAGTGGCCAGAAGGGCTCATGCGAGCAGGGCAAAGCTACGATCATGGGTGACTTCAACCACAAGGAAATAGACTGGGAAAACTTGGAGCCACATGGGGGCCAAGATACGTGGAGGGCTAAGATGATGAAAGGTGGTACTGGAAAACGTCATGTACCAACACGTAAGGGATACTACCAGGGAGAGGAGAGGATGAACCCGAATTGGACCTAGTATTCACCTTCGTAGTGCGGATGTGAGGAACGCCCACACGAAAGTCCCTCTTGGCCAGTGATCATATGGTTCTAAGCTTTGATGCATGGGTTGGTTGCACCCACAGAGTGGAGGAGAGGAGAGGGAAAAGCATTCTTAAAAATATTCAATAAACATTTCTCTTTGTTACTTACATTCCATTATACATTACCTGTTCAGACATTATTAGACTTATTCTTTGATTCTATTTTTGTGAGCTGGAAGGGAAATCAGTAAACGATATGATGGAATATGTGACAACAATATGCAAGGAAGGTGAGGAGAGGTTTGTACCCAAGGAAACAGAAACAGAAAAGCCAGGATGAGCCCGGGGTTCACCCAAGGTGCAGGAGGCCAAAGCCAGTGGTGCCAGGGAATGGAAGAAGTATAGAAGGAGAGCAGTCGTAGAGCCAGAAACGAATATGCACAGGTAAGAAGGAGCCCAACGACAGTATGACAATGACATAGCAGCTTGAAAGCCAAATCTGACCCGAAGCTGTTGTACAGTCACATCAGGAGGAGAACAACAGTCAAGGACCAGGTGATCAGGCTGAGGAAGGTAGGAGGGAGGTCACAAGAAATGACAGCAGAAGTGTGTAGGGAGCTCAACATGAGATTCAAGAGGTGTTCACAGAGGAGATGAATTGCCTCCAGAAAGAAGGAGAGGTAGGGTACACCATCAAGTGCTGGACACAATACACACAACTGAGAAGGAAGTGAAGGCTACTAAGCGAGCTGGATACCTCCAAGGCGATGGGGCCAGATAACATTTCTCCATGGGTCTTGAGAGGGAGAAGAGGAGCTATGTGTACCCCTAACAACAATCATCAACACGTCTATCGAAACAGGGCAACTACCTGAGGTATGGAAGACAACAAATGTAGTTCCAATCTTTAAAAAAGGAGACAGGAACGTAACACTAAACTACAGACCAGTGTCACTGACATATATAGTATGCAAGATCGTAGAAGATTATCAGGAGAAGAGTGGTGGAGCACCTAGAAAGGAATGAGCTTATCAACGACGGCCAACACAGTTTCAGGGACGGGAAATCTTGTGTCACAAACCTACTGGAGTTCTACGACAGGGTGACAGCAGTAAGACAAGAGAGAGGGGTGGGTAGATTGTATATTCCTGGACTGTAAGAAGGCGTTTGACACAAGAGATTAGTGCAAGCTGGAGGACCATGCAGGGATAACATGGAAGGCACTACAATGGATCAGGAATACCTGTCAGGAAGACAGCAGCGAGTCATGGTACGTGGCGAGGTGTCAGAGTGGGCGCCGGTGACAGTGGGGTTCCACAGGGGTCAGTCTAGGACCTGTGCTGTTTCTGGTATTTGTGAACGACATGACGGAAGGAACAGACTCCGAAGTGTCCCTGTTTGCAAATGGTGTGAAGTTGATGAGAAGAATTCAATAGGATCAGGCGGAACTACAAAAAGGATCTAGACAGGCTGCAAGCCTGGTCCATAATTGGTTCCTGAGTTCAACCCCACCAAGTGCAAAGTCATGAAGATTGGGGAAGGAGGGCAAAGGGCCGCAGACGGAGTACAGTCTGAGGCCAGAATAAAACCTCAATCAAGGAAAAAGATCTTGGGGTGAGTATAACACCAGGCACATCTCCTGAACGCACATCAACCAAATAGCTGCATATGGGCGCCTAGCTAACCTAAGAACAGCATTCCGACATCCTAATAAAGAATCGTTAGGACCCTGTACACTGTGTACATTGAGGCCCTTTGGAGTATGCAGCACCAGTTTGGAACCCACCATCTAGCCAAAAATGTAAAGAAGCTAGAGAAAGTGCAAAAAGTTTGCAACAAGACTAGTCCCAGAGCTAAGGGGTATGTCCTACGAACAGAGGTTAAGGGGAAATCGACACTGGAGAACAGGAGAGATAGGGGGACATGATAACGACATATAAGATACTGAGAGGAATAGACAAGGTGGACAGACAGAATGTTCCAGAGATGGGACACAGCAACAAGGGACACAGTTGAGCTGAAGACTCAAATGAATCACAGGGATGTTAGGAAGTATTTCTTCAGTCATAGAGTGATCGGGAAGTGGAATAGCTTTGGAAGCGATGTAGTGGGCAGGTTCCATACATAGCTTTGGGAGAGGTATGAAAAAAGCTCATGGAGCAGGGGGGTGCCCCAGTAGCGGCCAGTGAAAAGGGGGCCAGGTGCTATAAATCCCCCTCAACCACAACTGGGTGAGTAAATAGGGGTACACACACACACACACAACAAAAAAACAAATTAAAAGGGGGCGAGGGAAAAACAAAAGGGTCCTTGGAAAAGGGGTAAACCCCCACACGGGGCAAGGCAAGAGAAAAAAAGGTTTTTTGGGGACGGGGGAAAAAATTTTTTAAAGGGGGTGAAAAAAAAACCAACATTACACCCCGGGCCCAAACAAATTAACCCCCCCTTAACCAATCCAAATTCACACACACCAAAAACAGAACTCCAAAAGCACCTGTGGGTCAACTCCCCCCCAAAAAAAAAAAAAAAAAAAAAAAAAAAAAAAAAAAAAAAAAAAGGGGGGGGGGGGGGGGGGGGGGGGGGTGGGGGAGTCGCACTGCTCATCAAAAACCAGTGGAGTTTTGAGAAGTTGGAAGGAGGGGACAGAGGGAAGTAGGGACTACATAAAAGGGAATACTTCAGATTCGGGGTTCCAAGGTGGTGATTACAGTGATGTATAACCCACCACAGAATAGCAGGAGGCCAAGACAAGAATATGATGAGAGCAAAAGAGTAATGGTTGGAGTTGGCCAGAAGGGCCCACATGGGTGGGGCAAAGTTATTAGGTTTGGGTGACTTAAAGACAAAGAACATAAAGAAGGAACATGGCAGCAGCCCTACTGGCCCATGCGAGGCAGGTCAATTCACCCACCGGCTTAAGCCAATGTCTTAAGGTAGTCAGGTCAGGTCACATTCACTAAAGAGGAGCACGGTAACTGACCAAGGGCACAAGCTAGTCAGGTCCAACTCACACCCACCCACACAAACTCATGTATTTATCTAACCTATTTTTAAAACTACACACCGTCTTAGCTTCTATGACGGTACTCAGGAGTTTGTTCACTCATCCACAACTGTATTATTAAACCAGTGCTTTCCTATATCCTTCCTGAATCTGAATTTTCCAACTTAAATTCATTGCTGCGAGTCCTGTCTAGACAAGATATTTTTAGCGCGTATTTACATCCCCTTTATTAATTCCTGTTTTCCATGTATACACCTCAATCTTATCCCCCTAATTCTACGCCTTTCTAGAGAGTGCAGATTCAGGGCCCTCAACTTTGTCATCCTCTTTTGTACGTTTCCAATGCATTTATATCCATTCTGTATCAGTGACCAGAACTGTGCAGCATAATCTAAATGAGGCTTAAACAAAGATATATATATGAAAATAAATTGTATAAAATACTGACACAATGGAAAAATAAACACATAAGCAGTATGATGTGATCCTTTATTGACAACGTTTCGCCCACACAGTGGGCTTTATCAAGTCACAAACATATCTACCTGAATAAAAGATACTCCTGTATCTTTTATCCAGGTAACTGTTGAATAAAGCCACTGTATGGGCAAATGTTGTCAAATGATCACATTATACTGCTTATGTGTTTATTTTTCCAAAGATATATAGAGTTGAAGCACAACCTGAAGCTTCTATTATTTATACTTCTTGATATGAAGCCAAGGATTCTGTTAGCTTTATTGCAAACACTTATGCACTGTTGTCTTGGTTTCAGATTACTACTAACCAGAACTCCAAAATCCTTTTCGCAATCATTAATACATTATTTAGTTTATATGTGGCATGGTTATTTTCCTGTCCAACACTTAGAACTTTACATTTGTCTATATTAAACCGTATCTGCCACTTCTCCGACGACTGCATCTACTCAAATCATCCTGGGTGCTCTAAATGTCCTCATTAAAATGAATTGAACGCCCTATTTTGGGGTCAACAGCAAATTTGTTTATATCGCTATTATTCCTCATCTATGTCGTTTATGTAAATTGTGAACAACAAGGGGCCCAACATTGACCCCTGTGGAACACCGCTTGTGACGTGCTCCCATTCTGATTTCTCCCCATTTATGCAAACTCTCTGCTGCCTATTTGTCAACAATGCCTCTACCCAGGAAAAAAAAATTCCGCCAATTCCGTGTGCCTTAAGTTTCCTCAATAGTCTCTGATGTGAGACTTGTCTGACACTATGCCAGTTTGTAGTGATATATTGAAAATATTAGCCAAAGGTATGCTAAGTTCCTCTTTACATTCCTTTAAAACCCTTGCAAACAGTTCATCAGGGCCTGGGGGATTTGTTAGGTTTTAATTTCTCTATTTATCTGAGGACCATGTCACTAGTTACAGCAATCGTACATAGTTTATTATCGTCCTGTTCAATGACAATTTATTATTTCTGGAATTTCGCTGGAATTTTCCTGAGTAAAAACTGAAAGGAAGTTTGTGTTGAAAAGTTCACACATTTTCTTATCACCGTCAGTGATCTGACCTGAGTTACTCTTAAGTGGGTCTGTCTCTTACTTCTGTATACTTGAAAGAACCCTTTTGGTTTAATCTTCGAATCCCTTGCGATTTTAGCCTCATAATCCCTTTTTGCTTATTTCTTTTTATATTTAATTCTTTAATTGAATATATTAATTTCTTAACTGCCCTTCCCCTCTCTTGATACGCCTATTTGTGACTCTCTTTTGACCAATGAGATGCTTTAATCTATTGTTTATCAATTTGGGATCATTTTTGTTAGATCTAATTTCCCTACTCGGAACAAAAGTTGTCTGGGCAGCTAGAACTAATCTCTGAAACACTTAATATTGGCAACCAACACCACCTACCTGACCCATAGAAAGGTCATCCCAATTTAGCCCACCCAGGTAAATTCTCAGTCCCATGAAGTCGGCCAAGCGGAAATCTGGGACAAAGACTTGATTGCAGTTAACTGGGTAATTCCATGATATATCGAAACTAAGTGATTTGTGATCGCTTTCCTCAAGATCATCATTAACCTCAAGATTATTAACTAGTGATTCTTTGTTAGCAAGAATCCCAAATCAAGCAGGTTGTTTCCTCTAGTTGGTTCTGTCACAAACTGTTTTAAAAAACAATCCTGAACCGCATCAAGAAAGTCACTAGACTCGATTTCCTGTCACATTGTTCCAATCAATTTGTCTAAAGTTAAAATCTCCCATTAACACAACATTTTTATATCTATATTTGTTATGAATTTCGTCCCATAGCAGCCTACCGCACTCCCTATCAAGGTTTGGGAGCCTATAAATCACACCCAGTTCAGTTTGGAGTGTCCCTTCGTTATGTTTCTAATCTTATATCCTTTCTTACACAACAATTTAAATTATCTCTGACATCATCCCACTCCACCACCCTTCCTGTTTACCCTATCAGTTTATAACCCTGCATTTGCATTCAGAAGGCATTTCTCTATCTTTGAAGTTGAACCAGGTCTCCCTTATAGCAATAATATGTATATTACCTGCACTTGCAAGTAAACTTAGCTCATCCATCTTATTTCTTAGACTCCTACTATTTGTATTGTAAACCTTAAGGGAGCTAGTCACTTCCCAAACACAAGGAAATTGACTGGGAAACCGGAAAATGGGGGACCATAAATGTGGGGGAAAAATGATGAAGGTGGTACTGGTGAACCTCCTGCACCAAAACGTTAGGAACACTCCCGGTAGTTCAGACATTCATGACATCACAAGTGAGCTGTGGCCGTTGTACTGATCTTGAATCATAGTTGGTTTCAAGTGAACAGGGACACAGGTAGAGTTGGCGGGGGAAAATAAACTAAAAGAGGTGCTAAAAATTGAAATTTTTTGCACGAGGGTTTAGTAAAGAAGTTGGAAGAACAAGCTGTATAACAGGAAGGGCACTGGAATGGATCGGAATACCTCACAGGGAGGCAACAACGGGTCAGGTGCGTGATGAGGTATCACAGTGGGCGCCTGTGACAAAGGCGTACCGAGGGGTCAGTCCTAGGACCAGTGTTATTCTTGGTATATGTAAAGACATGACGGAAGGGGTAGACTCAAGTGTCTCTGTTCCAGATGATGTGAAAATTTGAGGGGAATCACATCGGAAGAAAAACCCCAACAGGACTTCAAACAGGCCTGGGCCCAAACTTGAACATCTGGTCTAACAACTGGCTTCTCAATTCAATCCCACCAAAAGCAAAGTCATGAAGATTGGAGAAGGGCAAAAGACCCTTTACAGAGTACAGGCTAGGGGACAAGGGTACAAACCTCGGCAAAGGAGAAAGGCAGGGTGATGCGCCAAGACTCTCCCGGGGGCCCCATCAACAGATAACTGCGGCAACATAGGGGTGGAAACCTAAGATTAGCGTTCCGTTACCTAAACAAGGGGTCGTTCAAGACACTGTACACCGTGTACTCAAAAGGGCCCCTACTAGAATATGCAGCACCCGTCTGGAACCCCCACCTAGCCAAGCACGTAAAGAAACTAGAGAAAGTGCAAGGTTTGCAGCACGACTAGTCCCGGAGCTAAGGGGTATGTCCTACGAAGAGACGTTAATCTCCTTCAACTCCAGAAGAGAACTGACCAAAAGGAGATAAGGAACCAATCACCCGGATTTACACTCACCATTAAGGCAAATCTTGGCATCGTTCAAGTGGCAGCCAGACGGTACAGCCAATAATTGTGAGACAGGAAGGCTATCCTAGTGTGGCAGACGGCTAGTTAACCTCTCAGAACATTGTAACCTGTCTACGTTAAAGGGACAGGCCTTTCACTTGGCTATCGCACTCCTCCACGTACCATTAACTTCAGTCTTTACGACCAACTTGGATTTGTAGCGGCATTTGCCATGTTGATAGCTTAACACTGGGCTCTTTGCGCCAGGCTCCGCTGAAAGTAGCGCACTGCAGCGCCACCTACGTGAAGCAGACACAAACCCGGCTTCTACTGTGACAGTATTTAGCTCCAGGGAACCCAACAGAGAGCGAAACGTTGGCCGAAATATGCAGTTTAGAGAGGAACTAAGATTTAAAATTATAGTTTATGCGTTTCAATAAAATATAACATTGTTATTCTTACGTATATTGCATCAACAATTTCAAATGTCAAAACTACATGCTGTACCGCCTACGTTTTTCTCGTTTTCGTATAGATATTTATTAATGGTTAAGAGACGTTAATTTTTTTTTTTAAATTTAAATCCAACCTAACCTCAAGAAGTAACTAACATTCAGTTGGTCTCTCTTTAGAACGTTCAGAAACGGCGCATGTAAACACGTCAATTTCCATAAGAGAATATACTGACGTCAAACTGAAAATATTAACGTAAACCGTAATGTACTGACGTCATACTTATATATTAGCGTCAAATTTAATTTACTGACGTAATGAAATTCGAGTACGAAGGCAGTACGGTCAGTCAGTCCTACAATAAGCACCCTAGCACTCCGTAGGCTTAAGTCCTAGCATTTCTAAAACTATGAACCCAGTAATTCCCAAGTCCTATCAGTCCTAAAAATAACAGTATAGTTGTCCTGAGCCTATCAGTCCTGCAACTATCAGCTAGTAGATAAATATAGCAGTACTAAAACTATCAGCCCAGCAGTCCTAAGGCCTGAAACTATCAATCCACCAGTCCTAAGTCAGGCAGTCCTACTAACATAATCCCACCGTGGTATGGTTAGTCCTACTAACATAAGTCAGCAGTCTAAGTTCTATCAGTACTGAAACTAGCCTAGCAGATAGAACTGCTCGCCAGGAGGTTCGAGTCCTCCGTATAAGAAGAGTTTTCACGTCAGGAAAGAAGGAAAAAGCAGCTAGGTTAGGTAGGTTTGTCGAAACAGGACGAGAGTGTAAGATCATGTGATGACCCACGGCTGGAGTGTTAGGTCATCTGACCGGGCTACACATGAACCATTCTTTGAAACAGTTGGCTAAACACTGTGGCAATTAACCAAACACTGACCACATTTATCATGGGTCGTGATATAGCGATGTGAGGACCATTAATCTGACAGCTAATTGGGAAATATTTCATCAATGGCTGCTCAAGGCTAACACAACACAGGCCAGGAGCAGGCACTATCACCACTACCATACACCACCCATCGAAATCACCACCACCATCACCACTACCCCCCACCAAAACCCAACACCATTACCCATAAAAATAACCACCACCACCAATCCATTAAAGTCACCCCACCACCCCCTCAAAATCACCATCACCACCACCACCCATCAAAATCCCACCAACCCAATCTACCCTAAAAATCCTACCCCCCCAAAATTCGCACCATTCCCATAAAAATCACCTCATCACCCCAATCACTACCCCCCGAAATCAGTACCCCCCTTAAATTTCCACCATCCCAAAAAAAACCCCAATAAAATCACCCCCCAAAACCCAATAATGCGAAAACAAAAAAATGTTGATTGTTGAATCAACCCCAAAAATTTTTTTTTTAACCCCTTTGACTGATTGGTTTTTTAAAATTCTTAAAAATGTTTGGACTATTTATACCCCCTAAATTCTAGCGGCCTCAAATCAAGTGGGAAAAGCTGGTAGGCCCACATGTGAGAGAATGGGTCTGTGTGTCAGTGTGCCAGTAAAAAAAAAATCGGCAGCCACTGGTGCATTGGGGGAACACCATTTCAGTAGTCCTTGTTCAGCATGCCTAGCATAAAATTTGACTCCTTGGCGCATTGGGGCATTCTCTTCCCTGATAGCTCTAACACAGATGGAAATGTCTCTGAAGATAAATTTCTGGGTTTGGGGGTTTGTGACCAAAACAATCCCCGGATAACAGAAGGAAGGAAGGAAGAAACAAAATAAAGGGGAAGGAAGAGATGTGAGGAAGGAATGAAGGAAAAAAGAGATGAGAGGAAGGAAGGAAGGAAAAAGGAGATGAGAGGAAGGAAGAAGGAAAGGGAAAAAAGGAAAAAGAAGAAAAAAAAGAAAGAAAGGGAAAGGGAAAGGAAAAGAGTTGAGAGGAAGGAACAAAGAAATAAGAAAGGAAGAAATAAAGGAAAGGGAAAGAAGGAAGAAAGGAAGGAAGGAAGAGATGAGAGGAATGAAGGAAGGAATATGTAAAAAGGAAGGCAGAAAGAAAAGGAAGGAATGAAGGAAGAAAAGGGCTAAAAGGGAGGTATGAAGGAAAAAAAGGAGGTTGTGGGAAAAAGACATGGGTCCCCCCTTTTTGTTGACAGATTGACAGGCAGTGGGGGTGGTGAGTAATGGTATAATATGTCATTTGACAGCTGCCTTATGCTGACTCAGCAAATTTAGATGCCCCCCCACCACAATAGCTTTTGTTTTAAAGTGCTAATTGCAGTTGATGGAAAGTGTCTAGTCTTTTAAAATTGTGTATATTATATTATACCGGAGTCTACCTGGAGAATTCCCGGGGGTCAACGCCCCGGCCGGTCCGTGCCCAGGCCCCCTTTTGGAAGAGCCTGATCCCAGGTGTTACGGGGCCGACCAGTCCCCTCTAACCACAGCCCGGCTGGTCGGGTACCGACTTTGGGTTTCCAGTCCTTTTGAAGACAGCCAAGGGTTTGTTGGTAACCCCCCGTTTATGCTGGAGGCAGTTGAAAATTTTGGGGCCCCCTGACATTTGTGTTGTCCCTCAACGTGTAGTGGCCCCCCTGCTCTTCTTGGGATGTTACATCCCTGCCGAGTTTTTTGCTTTCGAGGAAGTGATTTTTGTGTGCAAGTTTGGTACTAACCCCTAAATTTTCCATGTGTATATTTTTTCTCCCCGCCTGCGTTCTAGAAGTACAGGTTTAGGAACTTCAAGCGTTCCCAGTATTGGGGTTTTTTATCGACTTAGCGGGTGAAGGTTCTCTGAAATTTTAAAGGTCAAATTTCCCCCGCCTTGAAAGGTCCCGTTATTAGCAATTTTCCCAGCCTAGATAGAACAAGCATTGAAAAAGTGTCAAATGGGTTTGGCATCCCGGGTTTTTGAAGGTTCTCTTATCCATCCGTCATTTTTCGAGCAGATGAAATTGCTATTTTGTTATGGCCCTTGAAGGTGAGATCCTCTGACATGACCTCCCAGGTCTTTGACATTAGTTTTCGCTTATTGTGTGGTTGAATTATTTTTGTACTCAATGAGTTTTTAAATTTTTCCACTTTTCCGTATCTGGTAATTAAATTTCTTTTGAACTTTATTTTTTCTGCAGCCCATTTAAAGATTTGGTTTATGTCTTTTTGGAGTCTACCCGTGTCTTAAAAGGGGGACATTCATCAGATTCGGGTGTCTTGCAAAGGAAGACACAGCACGGGCTTATATCCCTGTCAATATCTGATATGAGGATGAGGAATAGGATGGGAGCAATCTGTCCCTTTGTGGCAGAGTTTTTCCCAATAGCTGCCTCAGATTTTCTCTGTTGACTACACTCTTTGTGTTCTCATGTTAGGAAATTATAATCATCTACCAACCCTGTTTTTCCCTTTTATCATCATTTTGTGTTTTTAACACCATGGTCACACTTGTCAAAGGTTTTTTGCAAAATCTGTGTATATAACATCTGCATTCTTTTATCTTCTAGAGCATCCAGGACCTTTTTGTAGGGGTCCAGTAGTTGGGACAGAGGGAGCGGCCTGCTCAAACCCATGTTCCTGGGTTGGCAATTGAGGGATCAAGTTTGGTGGCGATCCTTTTTAGAACCCTTTAAAAGATTTTGTATGATATGGGACGATACCCAAATTGGGTTGTAGTTCTTTGCTATTGTTTTTGCCTCCTTTGTGGGGGGGGCTTGTCTGTTGTTTTTAGTAGCTGTGGGACGATCCCGTGTCCATGCTCCCTCCCATAAGATTTTAAAAAGCAGGGATAGGTTTTTGCAGTTCTTGATGAACACGGAGTTCCATGAGTCTGGGCTTGGAGCAGAGTGCTGGGCATTTTTATTGCCTTTTCGGTCTTTTGGCGTCGTGGTGATATCAGAAAGAAACGTCTGTCAAATTCTGTTCCTCTCAAAAAAAATAATTTAGGTTTTCGTTTTCAGTCTGGTTAGTGGCCCCCAAAAACTGAGTCATCTGGGATTAAGTAACTCACCATTTCCTTGCTGGCATCTGTTAGGACCCATCCCGTTTAAGTAGGGGCCCCAAAACTGGTTGTTTTCTCGATTTTGATTTGCATAGGAAAATAAATATTTTGGGTTTCTTTCAATTTCATTTTGGTTTTTTGTTCTTCCGTGTTTTTTGGTTCCTGAAAAGATTCCTTTAGTTTTTTCAATGTTTGTTTTTCTCTGATAGGTCTCCCACGATTTCAGAGATATTGCCTCCTGTAGCCCTCCGTTATTCTTTGCCTTCGCCTGTATAGGGAGCCCCTCTTCCTAGTCTGCATCTTCTCCCCCTTTTTCCCAAGGAATTTGCCTTGGGGAAACCTCGAGTACCACAGATTTAAATTTTGTTCAGACTTTGGTTTGGATCCGTGATACTTAGGAATTTTCCCCATTTTATATCATTTAGGACTTGGTTTACTTTCCCACCTTATTTTTTTTTATTGAAGTTAAATTTTGGGAAAAGCCCCCTCGCGGCTGATCACTTTTTGTGATCGGGGGCTCCCCGCATGCATGTCTGGACCTCTATTATGTTGTGATCTGAGTATATTTTTTTTGATATGATGACATTTCGTATCAGATCATCATTGTTGTGAAGATAAGGCCCAGCGTATTCTCAATTTTTGGGGCCCCACTATTTGCTGGTTTAATGAATTTTTTCAGAGTTTTAAAAAGTTCATGCATGTGTGAATTTTCATCTGACCCTCCTGGTGTTATTTTGCTACCACATTGTTTGCAATGTTCCTCCATTTTAGGTGCCTGAGGTTGAAACCCCCCAGAGCAAGATGATGGGGGCAGGAGTGGAAATTTTCCAGACAGAGTAAATTTTTCAAAGCTGTTCCTGGAATTATTGGGACATTGCACCCGGGGGTTTGTAGACAACCGATGACTGGTTTTGATTCTCGCCCTTTTATTGCTAGTACTTCAACTACATCATTTGAGGCATTTAGAGTTCTGAACATATAAGTACTCTTGATATAAGGAACCCCCCTTTTTTGCCTGTTCACTCTGTCACACCTGTATAGGTTGTAGCCGGGATCCATATTTCATTGCCCAAGTGATCTTTTTGGGGTCTTTGGAAAGCCGCAAAAAAGCTTTTGACTCTGTAAGCGTCCACAATAAAAGGTACCTTGTTGTTTGTTGCGGGTTTCCCTGTATATTAGCAAAGTAATGTTGGATTGGGGGGTTTTGGTGGTATGGGGGTTTTTTTTTCCTGGCTCTTATCTGTTGTAATGGAGTGGAGGCCACTTTTTGGATTCCACCCCAAAAATTTTTCAGTTGGGTACAATTTCGTCTTTTCCCTCCAGCTTTCTTTCCTTCCGGCACTAAAAAACCTCTCTCTGGGGGCTGGGCTACCCAGTTTTTGCCATGGTCGGGATGGTCTTGTCCCCCTTTCCCTTTTGGTACCTGGCAATATAAGTTATAGCACTGTCTTTCCTGAATTGATGTGTGGCACATTTCAAGGGAAAAAACTTACAGGGGGAGGTTGCTTTTTCCCTGTTTCATGGGGCCCGTCTTTTTCGGGGGATTTTTAGACCCATCTGATTTCCCAGATTTTCCATGCCTGCAGATCCAAGTGCATAATATTCACATAGGCCGGGTTTTCCCTTTGCCCTTTTTTTTGTGACTGTTCCCCAGGGGGTGTGTTCCTGTCTCGTGTCTTTTTTTCGTTACTAGTGCTAAAATGGAGCCTTCCTCTTTTTCCGGTAATTTATCTTCAGTATTTCCTGGGCATCCCCTTGTTTACTATCTACCATGGTATTGCTAGTTTGTACACTGTTTTGGGTCCTTGTCTACACCTGTTTCCCCTCATTTATTTTCCTAGAGCTACTGTCCCCCTTCAGGTCACCATCATTTATTTCTCCCTTCTTAAAATTGGGTATCATTTAAAAATCTGTACCAGGGGGGAGCACTATCCCCTGATTTTTTTCTTTCCCCAAAGAGAAAGCTGTCATGTTTTATAAGTCCGATTTTGTTGTCATCTTTTTAAACGATGTGATTTTTTTCCACAGTTTCTCATTTTTGGGCATAAAAAATTTCCCTTGTTTAATATCTCGGGGAGTAGTGTCTTGAATGCTACACAAGGGGTGGTAGCATTTACCCAAAAAAATTTCATGTAATCCATGCAGAGGAACGTTTTTGTTTGTTTGCATACTACACGGGTTTCATGATTGATTTTGTTGTTTCTTTACTGAATATTCTACTAATTATTATAATTATTATTATTATAATCAAATAGGCCTAAACCACAGGGGGAATATTCTACTAATAGGGTTTCCCCAAATGGTGATTCTCTTTTTGTATCGTATCTATTTTATTTGCATGTGAAGTGGTTGGACAATCTTATCTCTTTAAGTTTTTTTTTTTTGGGAAATTGATAAGGTCCCTAAAACTCCGTCCCCTTTTTGAAACCGACAGGGTACCAGTTTTGAATCCCGTCAATGGTTCCCTTTTTTTTGGGTCAGAGATCCAGTGTCCCCATTTAATGAATCCTGTAGGGGTTTTTTGTGTTAAAGAGACAGACCACTGGAAGATGATTAAACAGAGTAATAATATCCTTGTAAAAAATAACTTGCGTGTTGGAGATAAAACCGGTCCTTCTGGCGCTCCTCTGTGCGGCGGGCCCACCTCTGGACCCTGGACCTCTGGCACCCTGTTTCCTGGGACCCCGGGAGCCTCACCCCCTTTTAAAACCTGGTTTTCCGTGCACTTAAGGTTCACTTACGGGGTTTGTTTTGTTTTTTTTTACACCCAACCTGCTATTTTTTTTTGATGACGGGAAAATATACGGACTTATGTTGGTGAAATCGTTCACTGACCTCACAATACACTTGTTTTCGTATTTTTTAGCTGGACAAATTACATATTTCCTCAGGTTGGCCCCGTATTTCTGATTTTTTTATCAATGTAATCACTAGAGTTGTCGGGATCTAACAGTTTAAAATTATCAAAAAGAATTTCGTGGTAAAGGGGTCCGGGGGCCACTGGCAACTGGCAACACGAAAAATCGTTAGGCCCCAAAACTTCCCCCTTTGTTTCCACTTTAGCAACTATTTAAATTATCTGTATACTACGACACCACTGATATATTCACTATACAGATCTATCTTCACTTTATTTTCAGGGGGACTCTCCTTCCTCTGACAAAAAAACGTTCTGTTTTTTTTATTTCACCCGGCCCCAAGTTCCCCCCTGGCTTTATGGCACTATGTTCTGGCACACTAATTCCCTTTTTTTTTGACTCGTATAAGTGTTTTCTGCCTGGTTTTTGCGAGCACTGGGGGGATGTACCTTATAAGATCACGGCACAGTTTTTAAAGGGTTTTAGCGTAAAAGGGCCCGGAAAAAAACGAAAAAAAAACGGAGCAAGACAGACGTGCCACCCCTTATAGAACATTAGTAATAAAAAAATTTTTTTTTGGGTTGGGGTAAACAAGTTTTGAAACAATATAAGATATACTAATGTTTGCGATTATTTTTGGATACATGGGTTGATATATATATACATTATTTACTTTGGGCTCACAAATAAGTTATGTAAAAAAAAAAATAGTGAAAAAACAATAAACCTATGAAAAAGTAAACCAAAGTTTTTGGGAGTAAAATTCCCCGGGATAATTTTTTTTCCCAAATTAACGCCTCTATATCTTGGTAAATACTGATCCAAAATTTTTTTGGTTTTAAAACCCTGAAAAATAATCTAAATTTTGATAAAATTTTTTTTTTTAAAATTTCCCCACATGAATGACAGTTTTAAAAGGGCCTCCACAGTCAAAGGTTAATGTGCCCCGGTGTTTTTGTATTACATAATTTTTCCCCCCCGCAACCACACCTACTTAGCATATAAAGGATGTTAGTGCCGTAACATGTTTTTTATATAATTTTGAACAAAAAATCATAGGGGATTAATGAAAATGTCTATATTGACGTGAAATTGGGCATTTAATGTCCCAAGTGATTATTACATAATAAAAGATGTACCAGGAAAATGTAAACAAACGTGTTGCGGGCCTATCGAAAGCCACGTATAAAAAGTTTTTCATAAATTTTAAATGCCTAGAACGGTGAAGGGTTTTTTTCTCAGCCCTGGTTCAACTTAAGCCAAGATGAATCGGGTGGCTCCTCCTTGGAAAATTACAAAATAGAAAAAAAAATAGTAACAACGAAATAAAAACTTTATTTAATAGAATATTTTAAAAAAATAATAAATACAGGGACCCCCGGGGTTCGTCCCTTTTCGTAACAGAATGCTGTTCAAGTGCCATTACCAACCGAATTATTCCCTTTAAGAAATAATGTAAAGTAGACTAGTCCTTTTATACCCCCCAAAAATACATAAAAGCATTTAAAAAATACACTTACATAAAAAAGGGGGTGTTTGGGGCAGGACGAAAACCGGGGTCCACTTACTTAAACATTAATCTCAAATCCTATCTTAAAGAAAATGAAAAAAGAAATAGATAAATAAAACAATTTAAAGTAAAATTTCAGATGGAAGTTGGTTAATGAATGTGTCGATGTTCTTGACACAGAAGCTCTGAATTGTTCCTTTTTTTTATACTCCTTGCTCTTAATGAATTGACGAAAGTGTCAACAATCACCATTGACATATGTTCCCAAAAACAAGTTAAACTCCTGTAGTTAACCAAGGTCGGGGGTCAGGTGTCGTCCACGGGTGAATCAAGTTGCCTGAGTTGTTTGGTTCTGAGAAACCACAGTTGATAAAAAAATTGGGGAAATTTTGTCTTTGGTCTCATTTGAGATAATTCCAACAAACCCACTCCTTTTGCCAGATGACCCATACTGGTCCAAAAAGGCTGCAAAGAAATTACAAGCAATCACTCACCACTCATGATCACTCCAAGTAGGATAAGGCCCTTTTAAAAAAATGGGAGAATTTAAACAAATTACTTTACAATAAGACAAGGCAGGGAGGAAATTAAATTTCCCAAAATCCAAATGGGCCCCAAAATAAAATAAAGGGTAGCTGTGAAGACTTACAGGGAGTCGGAGTGGTCAGTCAAATGAAGAACCTCTGGCCAAGGCCCACACTTCACCCCTCACCAGGGGAAAAAGGGGGGGGGATAGCGGGCTGACCTCACCCTACCTTTAAAAAGCAGACTACCACACAAACTATCACCATACAGACATTCACCTTTCATTACTCCCATCTATACCCCTCACAAACGGGAAGGGGAAAGGGAAACCCAAAAAATGGGCCCTACGTATGATTTTTTTCGTGATCATGACAGATTGGGTACAGTGCGTTGAAATCGTAAAATTTCCTGGTTTGATGTAGACACTCTTTGAGGTCAAGTGCAGGCGTTTATACCGGGTATACCGGTGAGAGTTCCAGGGGTCAACGCCCTGCAGCCCCTCTGTGACCAGGCCTCAGTTTGGGTCAGAGCCTGATCAAACCCCGGGGACTGCTACCCGCACGCGTCAACGTACAAAAACCCGCTGGCGGCAGGTACCAACTTTGGGGTCCCGTGCCCCAAAAAAACAGCCGGGGTTTTTTGGTAATCCCCCGATGAGCTGTTTTTTCTCTCAACGTGGTAGTGGCACCCCCCGCTTTTCATTAGGGGGGTGTTCATCGTCTGCCAGTCTTTTTCTTTTGTAGGGAGTGACTCTCGTTTGCAAGTTTGGTACTAACCCCCAAAATTTTTTCCCAAAGGGATATAATAAGTATTTTCCGCCTGCATTCTAGGAAGTACAAGTTTAAAAATTTAAGTGTTCCCTTTGGGGTTTTTCCCACTTATGAGTGCCCTGAAGGGTTTTCTGCAATTTTCAGGTCACAATTTCACCCGCCTTGAAAGGTGAGTTAGGGGAATATTCCCGCCTGAAGAACAAGGACCTGAAAGTGTCAAAAGGCGTTCCCTGGTTTTTTAAGGTTCTCATTATTATCCCGCCATTTTCTGCAGATGTGATTGTATGGGTTATGGTCCTTAAGGTAGATCCTCTGACATGATCACTTCCCGGTCTTTTACTTTGTTTTGCTTGTTGTGTGGTTGGAATTTGTTTTGTACGTGATAAGATTTTAATTTCCTCATGTTTTCCATATCGATAATTGAAATTTCTCATCATTGAACTTCATATTGTTTTGCACCCATTTAAAGTTTTGGGTTTGATGCCCCTTTGATTTTTGCATGTCTTAAAGGTGGACACTGTCATGCTGTCGGGTGTCATCCAAAAAAAACACTGTGGCTTATACCCCTGTCTATGTCTGTTGAGGATGGGGAACAGGATGGGGGAGTACGGCCTTGGGAACAGGCTTTTCACGTATCCGCCCGACTTTACTCTGTTGACTACTACTCTTTGTGTTCTATTTGGGGAAATTATAGATCCATCTACCCACTTTTCTTGTTATTCCTTTATCACACATTTTGTGCTATTACACCATGGTCATACTTTCAAAGGCTTTGAAAAGTCTGTATATAACTCTCTTCTGTTTGTCTTCTAGAGCATCCAGGACCTTGTCGTAGTGGTCCAGTAGTTGGGACAGACAGGAGCGCCGCTCTAAACCCATGCTGCCCTGGGTTGTGTAATTTATGGGTATCTAGATGAGTGGCGATCTTGCTTCTTAGAAACCCTTTTCAAAGTTTTGTATGATAGGAGTTCGTTTTGGGTTTGAGTTCTTTACTTTGCTTTACTCCCCTTTTTGGGAAGGGGGCATGTCTGTTGTTTTTAGTAACTGCGGATGACCCCGTGCCCATGCTCCCTCCACGGATGAAAGCATGTGATAGGGCTTCTTGCAGTTCTTATGAACACAGAGTTCCATGAGTCTGGACCTGGGGGGTGTGGGCATTCATTTATTGCCTTTTCAAGTCATTTGGCGTCAGGAAAGTCAGATAGGCTTGTGTCTCCAAGTTCTGTGATTATTGATTCAGGCCAGTTGATTTTCTGAATTAGTGCTTCGAATAATCGGGAATGGATATAGTGGACCCTCGGTTCGAAAGGCCCCGTTAAAAGGCCAAAACCAAAAGTTTTCGAATCGGTTGCAAAAAATTTCCCTTTTTTACCGAAAGGTATTAGCGTTCCGCCTGCTCCGCGCAAGCGCAGGACGCCAGTGAAGCATTGTTTACCATTGAGAAAACATTCCCTAGCGCGCTCTTTCAAAGATTCACAATATATTTGGTGTCTTTCTTGGTGGTTTAGTGTTGCTGTGAAATAAATCATCATGGGTCAAAAGGGTTTCCAGTGGCCCCCCGGGGTGTTTATGAGGGTGTAGCATTCATGGGGGAGGGGCATTCATTGGGGAGGAGGGGCACAGGGGGGAGAGGCATGCAGGGAGTGTAGCAGGCATGCAGGGGTGTAGCATTCATGCAATGAGTGTAGAAGGCATGGGGGGAGTGTAGAGGCATGCGAGTGTACATTCATGCAAAAAAAAAAAGAAGGAATCCCGAAAGGGACTTGTTACCTGAAGTCCTTTTGGAGGGGTTTCCCCCTTCCCAACCTTTAACCCCCTCCCCCTGTCAGCAACTCTCCCTTTCCCAGATGCCTGAAACTCTTCAATAAAGGTAAAAATGATTTTTTTTTTTTGGTGATTATTTTTGGTGGACGAATTAATTGTATTTACATTATTTCTTAGGGGAAATAAGGTTTCAGATTACGAAAGATTCAGTTTAAAGTAATGCTCCTGGCCCGGATTAATTTCTTTAAACCCGGGGGCCCTTTAATGCACACAATATTTTACCAAGATTTTATTGGGCAAATATAAGTGTAACATTACTTAGTAAAATAAATCAATTTTTAAAACCCCTTTTCCAGTTAGTTTCATTAATATAATATTCTCTTATACCTTAAATTAGTTCTTAATATAGTTGGAACTAGATAACACTGTCTTCACTAAATTAAAAACACTGAGTCGTTGGGGTGGAGCTAGAGACCAATATCAAGTCTAAAAGCCTAGCACATGTAGATTTCCCGGGGTGGAGCTAGAGAAAACATCAGCTCTCAAATATCTAGTACACGGCTTGCCAGGGTGGAGCTAGAGACAAACATCAGTGTCTCAAATATCGTAGCACACGTAGACTTGCTCAGGGTGGGCTAGAGACAAATATCAGCGTCTCTAATATCTGGACACGAGACTTGCTTGGGTTGGAGCTAGAGAAAAACATCAGCCCAAATTCTCCTGTAGACTTGTTCGGGGTGGAGCTAGAGACAAACATCAGCGCTCTAATATCGCAGCACACGAGACTTGCTCAGGGTGGGCTAGAGACAAACATCACGTCTCTAATATCGTAGCACACCGACTTGTCAGGGTGGAGCTAGAGAAAAACTCAGTGTCTCAAATTCTACCACGTAGACTTGCTCAGGTGGAGCTAGAGACAAACATCAGCGTCTCTAATATCTAGCCCCGTAGACTTGCTCAGGTGGAGCTAGAGACAAACATCGGGTTTTTCTTTTTATCTAAAAAAAAACCAAACCCTTTTAGGGAAACTTGCTCAGGGTGGGCTAGAGACAAACATCAGCGTCTTTTTTAAAAAAATTCCATAGCAAAAAAACCTTTTTTAAAGCCCCTTTTGCTCAGGGTGGAGCTAGAGAAAAATTTTTAAATTCCTTTGGGGGTAAGGGGTAAGAAGGGGTGTTAATCTAAAAAACGAGGTAATAAACTTCCAAAGATAGGGAAGTTTGTTCTCCCTCAGAGGAAGCGAAGACCCCCGTGGGTCGGGCCGGGGGCCCAAAACCGGGGTGTGACTTGCTTCAAGGGGGGAAATACCTGAGTTTCATCAGGGAAACTAGTTAGCTATCTCATATATCATCCTACATATTTACACAACTAAGTATGTTTAAAAAGAAGATATTTTTTTAGATGTTACTGAAAATATACCCAATATAAACGTATATGATAATAGATATATATGAAATATAAAATTCTCATTGCATATACTTCAAGATCCACACACTCATAAAAAATTCATTTAGGTTCCGACTTTCATTCTGGTTAGCGGCTCGCTAAAAACTGATCCGGGACTTTAGTAACTCACTTATTTCCTTGCTGTCATCTGTGAAGGACCCTCCCGTTTAAGTAGGGGCCCTAATACTAGATGTTGTTCTGACTTTTTTTTGGCTAAAAAAGAATTATTTTGGGGTTTCTTTCAATTTCATTTATTGCTTTTAGTTCTTTTCATTTTTGATTCCTGTAAATTCCTTTAGTTTTAATTTGATTTTTGCATTTCTCTCACCATGCCTCTCTCTATTTCAGATATATTGGCCTTTTTGTAGCCGCTCCATTATTTTTTTGCCTTCGCCTGTATGGGGACGCCTCTTTTGTTTACATCTGCCCCTCCTTTTCCTTAAGGGAATTTGCCTTGAGAAAACCTCAATTGCCCAATTAAATTTTTTCCACATAGGTTAGGATCCATGATGCTTATTCTATCTTTCTTGTTTATATCATTTAGGACTTGGTTTATTTGGCCCCACCTTATGTTTTTGTTATTGAAGTTGAATTTGGAGAAGGCTCCCTCGCGACTGATCACATTTTGTCGATATGGGGCTCCCGCATACATGTCTGGACCTTTATTATGTTGTGATCTGAGTACAGTGGACCCTGGTGTTCGTCCTGCTCGATACTGTCCTTTTATGTAAAGTGTATTTTTTAAATGCTTTTATAAGTGTATTTTGGGGTCTAAAAGGACTAGTTTACTTTGCATTATTCCTTATGGGAATAAATTCGTTTAGTAATGGCACTTGAACAGCATTCTGGAACGAAAAATAACAAAACAGGGGTCCACTGTATATTGTTTTGATATGATGACATTTCGTATCAGATCATCATTGTTGTGAAGATGAGGTCCAGTGTATTCTTTAATCTTGTAGGCTCTACTATTTGCTGGTTTAAGGTGAATTTGGTGCAGAGATTTAAAAGTTCTTGTGTGTGCGAGTTTTCATCTAAGCTGCCTCCTGGTGTTATCTCTGCTACAACATTGTTTGCAATATTCCTCCATTTTAGGTGCCTTAGGTTGAAATCCCCCAGGAGCAAGATGTTGGGGGCATGAGCTGGAAGGTTTTCCAGACAGTGGTCAATTTTCAGAAGCTGTTCCTGGAATTTTTGGGACGTTGCATCTAGAGGCTTGTATGCAACCATGATGACCAGGTTTTGATTTTCGATCATTGCTGCTAATACTTTAACTACATCATTTGAGGCATTTAGTAGTTCTGAACACACAAGTGACTCTGTGATATACAGACCAACCCCCCCTTTTGCATGTTCACTCTGTCACATCTGTATAGGTTGTAGCCCGGGATCCATATTTCATTGTCCAAGTGATCCCTTATGTGGGTCTCTGTGCAAGCTGCAAGCGTAGCATTTGACTCTGTAAGCAGTCCACGTATGTAAGGTATCTTGTTCATTGCTGGCTTTAGACCCTGTATATTTGCAAAGATGAATGTCGTTGAATTGGTGGTATGGGGGGTCTTTTTTTCCTGGCACTAATATCTGTTGTTCTGGATTGGAGGCCATTGACTGTGATTCCACTTCAGAAATGATTGCAGTTGGTGTACGATTTCTGTCATTTCCTTCCAGCTTTTTTTCCTTCCTGGTGGCGTTAAAAAATCTCTCTCCGGAGTGGCTGTGGGTACCCAGGTTTTCCCATGGTCTGGATGTTCTGTGTCATCGTGTACCCTTTAGGTGGTGTGCCTGGCAATATAGGTTATAGCACTGTCTTTCCTGAACTGATGAGTGGCACATTTCAGGATGGAAAAGCTTACAGGAATGGAGTTGCATTTTCCTTTTGTCATATGGGCATGGCATTTTCTGGGGTGATCATAATTGCATGTCCCATCTGTTTTCCCTGATATTCCATGCCTGCAGATACCAAGTGCATAATATTTGCATAGGCCTGGTTTCCGTTTGACCTGGTGTTTTAATTACTGATACATTATAGATTTATCAGTTATAGAGAGATAAACTATACTGTGTGACTGTGTGACTGTGTTCCCCATTGTATTCCCTATTGGTGCGTGCCTTCCTGTCTCATTCCTATCTCGGCACTAGTGGTAACAATGGAGCCTTCATCAGTTGTTTCTGGTAATTTATCTTCAGTATTTCCTAGGGCATCACTTTGTTTACTATCTACCGTGGTATTGCTAGTTTGTAACATTGGTTTCTGTGTGTCCTTGTCTACACCTGTTTCCCCACTAGAGCTCCTGTCCCCCTTCAGGTCACCATCATTTGTTTTTCCGTTCTTACAGTTATTGTCTACCAGGGCAACATCTGTACCAGGGGCGATAGCACCATCTGGCCCAGATTTTTTACTTTCCCAACTGTTAAAGAATGCTGTCATGTTTTTTATGAAGGCCGATTTGATGTTGTCATCTTTTAATATCAATGTGATTTTATTCCACAGTTCAGTTTCATTTGGGCATACCCAAAAACACATCCCTGGTTTAATATCTCGTGTAGTAGATTCCTGAATGCCTGCACAAAGAGCATGGGTCCATTTACCACAGAAGTAGCATGTAATCCATCCAGTGGAATGTTTGTTTGTTTGGTTGCATACTACACAGGTTTTCATGGTTGATTTTGTTGGTTGTTTTACTGTATATTCTACTAATAAGTTCCCTGAAGTGGTGATCCATCTACTTGTATCGTATCTATTTTATTTGCATGTGTAAGTGTTTGGGACAATCTTACCGCTTTAAGTTATTGTTTGGGTGTTTGATAAGGCCACCTAGAACCCCGTCCACTTATTGAATCTGGTCAAGCATACCTTATTTTCTTCTTCAACAAATCTGTTTGGGTGTTAGGGGCACCTAAAACTTCCAGTTTTGAATCCGGTCATTGGTTCCCTTATTTCTTTGTTCTTACGAAATCCAGTATCACTTATTTTAATGAATTCTGTAGGGATTATTTTGGTTATGTGAGACAGACTACTGGAAGATGATTAAACAGAGTAATAATGATCAGTTTGATACAAAAAGTATAACTTGCGTGTTGGAGAAAAAACGGTGCTTCTGGCAGCTCCTACTATGATGGACGGCGGTACCTCTGGCACCCTGGTTTACCTCTGGCACCCTGTTTACCTCTGGCACCCTGGTTAATGTCAGCTCCCTGGTTTACCACATGGAGTTTTAGGCACTTAAGGTTCACTGTACTGGGTTTAGTTTTTCTAGTTGTTTTCTACCTCCACCACAACAATGCTGTTTTTCACTATGGTTGACTGGATGATATACGGTCTTATGTTGTTGAAATCATTCACTGACAACTCACAACTCGACACTGTTTATCATATTTTTTTCGAGCTGGACACTTTACGTGTTTCCTCAAGATTGTGCCCCTATTCGTATTTCGATAGAAATTCTTTTATACCAATGTAATCACTAGATTTTAGTCAGGTACACTAGCAGTTGAAAGATTATCAGTGGACAAATTTGACATGCAGATTGGGTTTGCTGATTGTGTTCGCAAGAGTTATAAGTGGTACATAAAACTCTTTTTCCATATTCTCACATTTCCATGCTCAATGCTTATAATATGTATAAGTTGAAGACCACAAACAAACCACCATATGGCAAATATTGTTTGTCTGTGATCAGACAAATAATCACCTAGTACGTACCAAGTCATAACACCTGCAATAGAAAACCGCCCACGAAATTACCAACAACTACCCTCTCATCTGAAGCCTGGTGAGCACTTCCTAATGAAACTGCTTGCTACTGCTTGCAAGAAAAAGGCTCAGAAGAGGTGCTATGTCTTTGCACATAAAAAATGATGCCAACAACAATGCAAAGACCTTCGTTTTATGTGTGAGGAGTGTGAATCACCACTGTGCATGACACCATATTTCAAAGACTTCAACAAGCTGCAGAACTTCTAGGAACATGTCCAGTGACTCTATGATTGAAAAATAATAAATAAACAATATTTTACATGGTTATTTTTTGTAAATATGTTTTGTAAACAATATAATGAGAACTAACTTTATGTGGTTGTTGTGTAGTATACAACGAGTGAATATTTGAAAAACAGCACTTATATTGGTCTCATAGGCCATAAAATTTATTTGAAAAAAAAAATTAAAAAAGAAAACAACTAAAAAAACTATATAAATGTTTAGCAGCTGAGCAGCAGCCAGCGATGTTGCCATAAGCGGTTCAATTTCTGTCAACTTCAAGCCTCTATATCTCAGTAAGTATTGATCGCAAAAATTTTTTGTTTAGCCTATTAGATTTAAAAAAAAAAATATTCCATAAGAATTTTTTTTTTCTAATATTTTTTGACCCTGAGAACGAGTTTCTAAGAAGGCCTGTCGACCCCCAAAGGGTTAAACTTCATACTTTTTGTTATATTAACTTTAGAAAAAAAAAATTAGTATTTCATAAGAAAACAAATTGCAAAATTTTTTGGGGGAAAATTGTTGGACCCTGTGGACAAGTTTCAGATCAGGGGTCTGAACCCTCATGGGGTTAACCCTTTGACTGTTGCAACCCCCAATACTGAGTGCTCTCCTGTTGTCGTAAAATTTAAAAAAAAAATTATTTTTTCTTATGGAATGATAGAAAATCTTTTCCCGATTGTAATGACACCAAAATTATGAAATTTGATGGAAAACGTACGGAATTACACTCTCATGAAGATAGTGATCTCAGCAATGTATATGCATTGGCAATTTCGCCGACTTTGAGCCCTATTTTTGGTAAATTCCATTGTTCCAGTCAACCAAACTCATAGATATTTCTTTAGAACTCCATTTGTTCTATCAATTGAGTACAAGAAATCACCAATTTACCGAATTCAACTACCCAATAAAGTGTTCAGTATTTGGCAATTTGGCCAATTTCATGCAAAATAAAAAAATTGTCAATTTCAAAATAGGGTCCAGAATAAACAATGCAGACATTCCTGGCACTAAAATAAGATGTTATCTGTTCGTTAGTCATGTCTTTAGGCCCCTCTTATATTATTCTTGCTTTCTATTTTGATTTTTTATTCACACAAAAAATAGAAGATTTATGGTTATGCAGAACACTGCATTATTGTAAAAATGGTATAAAAAATATCAGTGCACTTGTGAATGAATATTAAACACACCAATTGATGTGTATTGGACGGGTGGTGTGATTTGCTAACTCTTGAACATTTGCAAAAATCAAAAGTTTTTCCTACTTTGAGCTCAATTTCAAGGTCATTTTCATCATGAAACTAATCAAAATCATCTATATTTCTGTCGTATGTTTTCCATTCTATCAAATGAGACCATACAAAAGAGAATACAATCATAAATTCTATACGAAAATACACCCCAAAAATGGCGTTTTAATCCAAAAAAACGGTCGGAATTATTTTTCTCTCATTATGCACTGCATGCGGCAGGATTTTTTTTATACTGCGCACACTGACCACACACACCTATTCTCTCATATGTGGGCCTACCAGCTTTATCCCATTTGATTTGAAGCCGCTAGAATTTGTGAGTATATATACATCCGAAACAGTGGCTCGTAAGATGTATATATACGACCAAAACAGTGAAAGGGTTAAACATAATGACAATGAACAATAATTACATTATTATTTTTGGAAGATTTGGAGACTAAAAAAAAATGTTTGGCATTTTTGGGGATGCCTGGAACATGCCTCTATTTTTCCCATAAGTTCTTAACTTTATCAAACACGGATTCACTTAACACTGCGTTTTCAGGAAAGTAACTATAATGCTATATAACAGTCTACTGTGTTATGTTCTACTTTCTGATCCAATACATTCACATACCCAAAGATGTCAGCTAAATATGCAAGATGTGCAACCCAAGAGCAGTTTGATAACATACCTGCGAGGACATGCTTTTGATCAACCAGAAAAACTGAAGTTCAGTTTTGAGAGCCCAAACTCAATTGAGAACATTTCTACATGAAAGCCCTCTCAATTCTATGTGATAAAGTAGCCCTGAATATTCAGCCTCTCCATCCTCACATAATTCATGAAATAGCTGCATGTTTAGTGCATGTCCTTTGACAAGACTGACAATCTTGATAACATCATGCATGATGGCTTCCAGTGCAGGCTTCAAATGCCTCACAACCAGTGACTGGAGATGGATCATACAGTGGGTAACATCATGCATGATGGCTTCCAGTGCAGGCTTCAAATGCTTCACAACCAGTGACTGGAGATGGATCATATAGTGGGTAACATCATGCATGATGGCTTCCAGTGCAGGCTTCAAATGCCTCATAACCAGTGCTTGGAGTTGGATCATACAGTGGGTAACATCATGCATGATGGCTTCCAGTGCAGGCTTCAAATGATTCACAACCAGTGCCTGGAGATGGATCATACAGTGGGTAACATCATGCATGATGGCTTCCAGTGCAGGCTTCAAATGCTTCACAACCAGTGCCTGGAGATGGATCATACAGTGGGTAACATCATGCATGATGGCTTCCAGTTCAGGCTTCAAATGCTTCACAACCAGTGCTTGGAGATGGATCATACAGTGGGTAACATCATGCATGATGGCTTCCAGTGCAGGCTTCAAATGCTTCACAACCAGTGCCTGGAGATGGATCATACAGTAGGTAACATCATGCATGATGGCTTCCAGTGCAGGCTTCAAATGCTTCACAACCAGTGCCTGGAGATGGATCATACAGTAGGTAACATCATGCATGATGGCTTCCAGTGCAGGCTTCAAATGCTTCACAACCAGTGCTTGGAGTTGGATCATATAGTGGGTAACATCATGCATGATGGCTTCCAGTGCAGGCTTCAAATGCTTCACAACCAGTGCTTGGAGTTGGATCATACAGTGGGTAACATCATGCATGATGGCTTCCAGTGCAGGCTTCAAATAGTTCACAACCAGTTCCTGGAGATGGATCATACAGTAGGTAACATCATGCATGATGGTTTCCAGTGCAGGCTTCAAATGCTTCACAACCAGTGCCTGGAGATGGATCATACAATAGGTAACATCATGCATGATGGCTTCCAGTACAGGCTTCAAATGCTTCACAACCAGTGCCTGGAGATGGATCATACAGTGGGTAACATCATGCATGATGGCTTCCAGTGCAGGCTTCAAATGCTTCACAACCAGTGAAGGGACTTTCAGATTTCTTCAAATGTGTATTAAGAGTAGCTTCTAGTAAGAATGGAGAGGATGTTGCACCAAATAATACTGACTTGAAACGATAAGTTTTCACAGGACTTTGCGGATCATGTGGATTTTCTGGCCACAAGAATCGAGTATAATCTCTATCTATTTCTTGTAGTCCTACTCTTAAGAAAGCTTTGGAAATATCAGCCATGTAGGCATATGGATTTGTGCGAACAAGATTGTAAAGTCAAGTTTAGAAATGGAAATAGCAGTTTTCTATATTTCCTGCTAAGGTAAAGAGTCACATATCTCAATGTGTATCACTCATTACATTCCTTGCAACCCTGGTCAGTGACTACGTGACTTCTGGCTCTTTGGGTCCATACATCTGTTACCAGTTAAGTTGTTGTCGAAGCCAGACACGCTGTCTGGCCCTTTCTAAGGGCCGGAAAGGGTAGGGCCCTTGAAAAGTGTAGAAAGAGATGATACCCCCCTCATTTGGAGAATTTTCTCCACACTAGTGAAATAGCTAAGAATTTGGTCGACTGGAATAATGTAATTGGCCTAAAATGGGAGTCAAAGTCGGCAAAATCCCTGATGCGTAAATATCACTAACGCATCAAAATTCGCAAGAGCATAATTTCGTCAATTTTCCATCAAATTTCGTACTTTTTGTTTTATTACCTTCAGAAAAAGATTCTCTACCATTTCATAAGAAAAAATAACAAAATTTTTGTTTTGAAAATTCTTGAACCCTGGTGCTCACTTTGAAATTTGGTCTCTGGACCCTGAAAAGGTTTATAAGTTTGCCAGAAATGCTCTGCATATAAAGTGGCTTTTGGCATGTACACCCAACTATTGTAGTACTTTGTACATACATGTATCAAGTCAAAATAAAATATATTACAGTGGACCCCCACTATTCAAACGGCTCGGCAATCGAACAAATCATCATTAGAACAAGAAAATCGATATTGTCATGTGAACAAAATATCGCGAGTCGAACGAATGCGTCCATGACCTGTCCACCCAGGCGCTTGGGTGCCTCACCATGCAGGCATGGAGAGCCAGTCCCGCATTGTTTACACTAGATAGAACAATACCCTGCATGCTCATCCAGACATTTCACACTTAACCTCTACCATCCACTTCTACTGGCAACCAACAACAATCCACCTCAGCCCAGTAGGGCCACACCATCCATATCCACTCTCTTCACAACCATCCACAAACATCATTACCCGCAGTTTAACCCTTTCAGGGTCCAAACCGTAGTTCTATGTCATGAGCTCAGCTCACTCAGATAAGCTTTGAGTGGTAAATTTGGACCTAGATATGAGAGAATACATCTATGTGGTAAGTGTGCACCACATAAAAAATATCCTGCAGCACACAGTGCAAAATGAGAGAAAAAAAACTGAAACCATAATTTTCGATCAAAACAGTGACTTTGCAGTGTTTTTTCGTGTACTTTTTATAGTTGTATTTGCGATTTCTTGATCTCATTTGATAGAATGGAAGATATATTACAGATATAGAGATGATTTTGATTGGTATTAGTACTGGAAATGGCTTGAAACTGAGTTCAAAATAGCAGAAATATTAAATTTTTGCCGATGTTCAAGAGTAAACAAATGACCTCACACGTCTAATACGCGCCAGTTGGTGGGTCTAATATATGTTCACAAATGTGGTGATATTATTTGTACAATTAATATTTATTGCATAGCAGTAAATCTTCCATTTTTGGTTTGAATAAAAATTCATTATGTGAATAAAAAAAAATGGAATTCATTTGTAAAGACTGAAAACGTAACTAATGAACAGAGGAAATGTTAGTTTAGTGCCAGGAATGCCTGCATTGTTTATTCTGCACCCTATTTTGAAATTGGAATATTTTGAACTTTGAGTTAAATTGGCTAAATTTCCAATTTCCAATCACTTTATTTTGTAGTTGAAACAGTTGACTTGGCGATTTCTTGTGCTCAGTTGATAGAATACAAGTAATACTAGTGAAATAGCTAAGAATTTGGTCGACTGGAATAATATACAGTGGACCTCCGGCTAACGAACACCCCGGAAATCGTACAATTATGTAAGTATAATATTGTAAGTGCTTGTGAAAGTGTATTTTTGGGGTCTGAAATAGACTAACCTATGTGACATTATTTCTTAAGGACGTAGTAAATTCGTTCGGTAATTGCACTTGAGCATGCTTCCGGAATGATTTTTTTTCGTTAGCCAGGGGTCCACTGTAATTGGCCTAAAATGGGAGTCAAAGTTGGCAAAATCGCCGATGAGTAAATAT
>WNWK01017241.1:0-42885 GCA_009830355.1 Cherax destructor | reverse complement strand
GTTTCACACTGCTGCGATGTAGGGGTCACCTTTGAACTTAAACGTTGACCTGCAATGTAGACCGAAGGTGGAAGTTCTCGGCAGTCAAACGTTAAATGAGCTATATTGCAAGGATAACGTCTTCGCTTATTGGCAAGGAGGACAAAAGTGTCAACTTTAAGGATAGGGAGTTCTTGGAGCTCAAGCTGCTCGAAAATGTCATCACCATATGTCTGGAAATTCCGTTGGACAATGGTGTGGGGCAAAATGACAGAACCACAACAAGAATTGAGGGAATGGTGCTTGTCAATAGTAACAGGAGCAGTATCTATGGTTGTGAAAAGAGAAAGATGGAGCTTGGCCAGCATTCTGGACCGTGACGATGCAGTGCCGCTCTTGAGGCGTGAAATGAGATGTCTTTACCAACATGGCGTAGCAGAGCCTTACCAATACTATGGTCTGAAAGATAGGTATTAGGAGAAGTAGGTCGCAGAGTAAAAAACTTTGTCCATTGAGTAGTTTGAAACAGAGTTTAAGGGGAGTGCGTGACGAGCTTGTCGTTTCTGAGATGAACGAGAAGAAAGTGTCGAATCGTCATGTGTGGGTCTTGGTCGTTTGGGTGTGGGACCAGGGGTGGTCCGATGTGAGACGGGCGGCGGTCGAAAATTGCCGCACCGTCGAGGAAAGGCCGGAATCAAGGTCAGAGAAGAGCGAAGGTCAGATGTACCCAAAAAGGGCCAGTCGGGTCCATGGGACCTGAAGCAGGTGACAAACTGGCACCTGCCTCAGGTACAGGGGTATTAGGGTTGTCCGAAGAGTTATCCATTAACAAGGTAGAGTCAGAACTAGGTGCGGTATCAAGGGACCCGGGGGTAGAGTCACGGATTAGGGCATCCATGGTTAGGTTACTTCTTTCTTTTTGTTTTTAAGAAAAAAAAGAAAGAAGAAAATAAAATAAAAAAATAAAAAAAAGGGGGGACGTGGAGGAATAGCTCCTAGGAGGAATGAAAGGGCGTAAATCCCTCCGCGCCCAAGAGGACCTCAACACCGCAAGTAGTGCAGATGCTGCATGGAACCCGTGCATACCCTACCCTTCATGCCAGTAAACCAGCAATCCGGGATAGCAACCTCACATCCACCGAGCCACCTCGGCGGACAAAAGAGAGGGCAGCCAGATATCCGCCACAAAGCATACCGCCTTTGGCCAAAATCCCTGGAATCCGAAAGGTGGCCTCCAGAGATACACCCGTCGCCCAAAAGATACCCAAGGCCACCCCCCGGGAGACCGGAGAGGGATTGGGACATCCCCAGGCGATCCAGATTCCACGGCAAACTACAACCACCGCCAAGAACCTCAACGGAATAGGAATGGACCACGGTACCCTTCCCCCTACCTAGGAACTAGAATGCCTGTGGAGAGAAGCTCCCAGGGTAAAATTGGGAAGGAAATAAGGGAGGGATCAGGAGAAGGGGGAGGAGGAAAAGAAAAAGGGAGGATGGGGAAGATGGGAAAAGTGAGGGGGGATTGGGGGGTAATTAGGTTCGGTCTGAGGAAGAAGACCAAAAGGTCCAATTCCTCAGACCGATAGCCTCTTTACCTCGTGAAGGAGCCTCCCTTAAAGAGGTGTGTCTCTAAATACCACATCAAACGTCTATTAACTAGACGTTCCATCACCTTGCAAACTGCACTGGTAAGAGGGATGGGACGGTAGTGGGAGGTATCATGTCCCGTAGTACCCGGTTTGTGAAAAGGGAGAACAATAGCAGACTTCCACAGTTGGGGAATAACTCCTTGCGACCATATAAGATTAAAGAGTCGTAAGAGGACAGTAAAAGCAGACTGATGTAAATGCTGTAGCATATGAATATGTATGCCATCTGGCCCAGCTGCCGATGATCGGCAAGCAGAGAGTGCTGCTTCCAGTTCTTGAAGGGTAAAAGGCACATTATAAGATTTTTCTCTGAGAGAAGAAAAATCTAAGGGCTTTAACTCGCTGGCAGACTTAGAAGAAAGGAACAAGGGGCATAGATGGAGCCCTTGAGAAATGCGGGCGAGATGATTACCAATTTCAGTGGCAATGGCAACATTGTGTGCTATATCGACACAGGCAACCTGAATAACAGGAGCCGGGTCGGGGGAGAGTTTACCCCTCAATTTCCGCACTTTCTTCCAGACTGCACTCATTGAGGAAGCCGAAGTGACCGTATAAACGTAATATCGCCAGCAAGTGCTTTTAGCGTCACGTATGACAAGGCAAGCAATTGCTCTTTTCTGCTTAAAATCAAGGGGTCTCTCTGTGGAGGACGAGGAAGGAACCTCATGAAAGGCAGTAAGTTGTGCGTAAAGGTACCATTTCGCCCAATCAAATTGCCAGCATGGGCTACGAGGAGGTGGAGAATACGAAGGGGACCTAAGGATGATTGGGAAATGATCGCTATCATGCAAGTACGGGAGGACAGACCAGGTGAAGTCAAGGACAGTTGATGAAGAGCAGATGGAAAGATGGATGCAGGAGAAAGAATGAGTTCGGGGATCAAAATGGGTAGGAGTACCCGTATTTAAAACATGGAGGGGGAGAGAAGCAAGAAATGCCTCCAACTGAACGCCACGGGAGTCACAGTGCGAACCTCCCCAAAGAAAATGGTGTGCATTAAAATCGCCAAGTAAGAGAAGGGGTGGCGGCAAGGAAGAAACCAGAAAATCAACATCTGGGATAGACAATGCTCTCGAAGGGAAGAGATATAAAGAACAGTGTATACCACTTATTCAAGTGGATACGGGCTGCGGTGTAATGTAGAGAAGAATGAATATAGAGCTGACGGTATGGAATACCAGTGCGTATAAGAATAGCACTTTCATTAAAGGATCCATCGGAAAAAGGATCCGATGAGTATAACAAATCATAGCCTGAAAAGGGCCTGATAACAGAGGATTGCAATTTGGGTTCTTGCAAACAGACACCTACAGGGGAAAACTGGAAGAGCAACACCTGAAGCTCACCCCGGTTACCCCTGAGGCCTCGGATATTCCACTGCAAATAAGCCATGATTTATAGAGAGAAAGATAGAAGTCGAAGTTAGAGGTATCTATGGACTAGGGTTAGAAAAGTCCACGTGTGGAGGCAGCAAGACTTGTAATCAGAGGAGTGGGATGCTGTGAAGGAAGGAGGGGTGTAGATGAAGAGAGAGGAGGAACCGGAGGTGGAGCGGTGTCCATCAACGTTCCAGACTCTGCAATAAATTTTGCAATAGCTTCCAGATTTTCGGAAGACAAAGATGCAGAATGTGGGACTACATTAGAAATGGAAGGAGAGGAGAGGGAGCAACCATCAGGGAAACTATAGACTGTACTAAAGTAGAGGGCGAGGAGATGGAAGAGGAAACTATCGAAGGGGCTTGGGAGGGGACAGTCAGGAAGAGAACTTGAGAGGGGACAGGGGATGAAGAAATTGTATGAGGAGGAGGATGAACCTTCACACACGTTACAAAACTAGTCGGAGGTGAAGAACCCGGCAATAGGGATTTTTTGCCGGACCTATGAGAAGAAAATGGGCGCGGAGGTTTAGGCGAAGGACGAGGACGTGTAGACTCAGAACTGTGCAAGTGAGTAGAGGAAGGAGTGTGGACAGTATGGGATGCCGAGGTAGGGACCTCGGAGCCAAGAACATCAAAAGGATTCGAGACAGGGGTGACTGAGGATGTTGTAACCACAAAGGTAGTCGAGGAAGTTGGGACCCCAGAAGTGGGGCGACGTTTAGCAATGTGAGAATAGGAAATACAGGGAAGTCTCCCTTGAAGGCATAGATAAGAGACGGCCATAGCATATGAGAAGCCTTCTGCCTCTTTGAGACAACGGATTTCCCGCTCATTCAGGTAAACCTGACAATGGCAAGAGTACGATGGATGTGCCTCATGACAGTTAAGGCAAGAGGGAGGTAAAGTACAAGAAGGACTGGCATGGTCGTCGGCACCACAGACTGGGCATTCGGCCATGAACCTGCAATATTTCACTGGATGACCAAAACGCCAGCAGTTTCTACACTGTTGTGATGTAGAGGTCACCTTTCGAACTTGTAAATGTTGACCTGCAATGTAGACCGAAGGTGGGAGTTCATGGCAGTCAAACATTAAACGAGCTATATTGCAAGGATAACGTCTTCGCTTATTGGCAGGGAGGACAAAAGTGTCAACCTTAAGGATAGGGAGTTCTTGGAGCTCAAGCTACTCCAAAATGTCATCACCACATGTCTGGAAATTCCGTTGGACAATGGTGTGGGGTAAAATGACAGTACCACTACAAGAATTAAGAGAATGATGCTTGTCAATAGTGATAGGAATAGTATCTTTGGTCGTAAGAAGAGAAAGATCGCGAGCTTGGCCAGCATTCTGGACCGTGATGATGCGAGTGCCGCTCTTGAGAGCGTGAAATGAGATATCTTTACCTACATGGCATAGGAGAGCTTTACCAATACTATGATCTGAAAGATAGGTAGTTGGAGTAGTCGGTCTTAGAGTAAAAAACTTTGTCCATTGAGTAGTGTGAAACAAAGTATTTAAGGGGAGTGCGTGACGTGCTGGTCGTTTCTGAGATGAACGAGAAGGAAGTGTCGAATCATCATGTAAGGGTCTTGGTCATTTGGATGTGGGACCGGGGGTGGTCCGATGGGAGATGGGCGAGCGATCCGAAAACTGCCGCACCGTCGAGGGAGAAGCCGGAATCAAGGTCAGAGAAGAGCGAAGGTCAGATATGTCAAAAAGGCCGGTCGGAACCCCAGTACCTGAAGCAGGTGACGAACCGGCACCAGCTAGAGGTACAGGGGTATTAGAGTTGTCCGAAGAGTTGTCCATTAACGAGGCAGGGTCAGTACTGGGTGCGGTATCAGGAAGGGGCCCAGGGGTAGGTTTACGGTTTAGGGCATCCATGGTTAGCTTCATGGGCTAGGGCATCCATGGTTAGGTTTCTTCTTTCTTTTTGTTTTTAAGAAAAAAAAAGAAAGAGAAGAAAATAAAAATATAAAAAAAAGAATAAAAAAAGGGGGAACGTGGAGGAATAGCTCCTAGGAGGAATGAAAGGGGCGTAAATCACCATCCGCGCCCAAGAGGACCTCTACACCGCAAGTATGGCAGATGCTGCATGGAACCCGTGCCATACCCTACCCTTCATGCCAGTAAACCAGCGATCTGGGAGAGCAACCTCACATCCACCGAGCTACCTCAGTGGACAAAAGAGAGGGCAGCCGGATATCTGCCACAAAGCATAACTCCTTCGGCCACCACCCCTGGAATCAGAAAGGTGGCCTCCAGAGATACACTCGTTGCCCGAAAGATACCCAAAGCCACCCCCCGGGAGACCAGAGAGGAAGGGGCATCCCCAGGCGATCTAGATTCCATGGCAAACTACATCACCGCCAAGAACCTCAATGGAAAGGGAAAGACCACGGTACCCTTCCCCCTACCTAGGAACTAGAATGCCTGTGGAGGGAAGCTCCTAGGAAAAAAATGGGAAGGAAATAAGGGAGGGATGATGAGGAGGAGGAGGAGGAAAGGGAAAAGGGAAGATGGGAAAGGGAAGGGGGGATTGGGGGGTAATTAGGTTCGGTCTGAGGAAGAAGACCAAGAGGTCCAATTCCTCAGACCGATAGCCTCTTTACCACCCCTTAAAGAGGGGTGAACCATTGAGCGTTATGTTAAGTGGAACATTTGAGGTTTTGTTTCCAAACTGTATGAAGTAGGTCTTGTCAGTATTGAAAGTGTAGCAATTAAGCGTAAGCCGCTCTGCCTATCTTCTGCAAGGTATGTAAATGGTGTATATACACCAGTTCATTTGTACATTATGGTTTTCTTATGAAAGAAGTGATCTAATGCAGTTTGCCAGTTGAGAGGGTCAGAGGGAGGGTAGTAGGGATGCGCGGGTGGCGAGAAACTTAAATATGATTCGGCGGCTGGGAATTCACAAATGTTCGAAGCCTGCGAAAGTGGAAAATGCGAATGTTGAGGGAGACCTGTATACTGTTTACAAAACTTGTTTACACAAACCCACACTGCCTTCCCCATCACCCACGCTGCCTTCCCCACCACCCACGCTGTCTTCCCCACCACCCACACTGTCTTCCCCACCACCCACACTGTCTTCCCCACCACCCACACTGTCTTCCCCACCATGCACATGGAAATAAGTCACTTTGTCTGACTTTTTTTTGGGTTATACTAGGTAATCTACACATATGCTGCTATGTATGATAATCTATGTAACTGTATTTGTGAATACCTGAATAAACTTACTTATTCTTTGAGACAAGGGAAAATATGTGCTTCCTCTTTCACTGTGGTACAAGTGAACATGAATTGATGGCCCAGCACCAGAGGTGGAAGGTTGATAATCGTCTGGGTTTTCAGCTATTTCTGGTATTCTGGGCATTGCTTTCGGTCACAAACTCCTCAAAACCATGAGATTTATCTTCACTGACACTTCAATCTGTGTTAGAACTATTAGCTGGGAAGGGAAGAGTCCCAATTTGCCAGGAGTGAGGTATTCCTTACCACTAGGCTTGGTGACCAAGGCGTACTGAATTAGCACTCCCATAATGCACTGCGGCCTCCCCGATTTTTTTTATACTGCGTACACTGACCACACAGACCCATTCTCTCACATGTAGGTCTACCAGCTTTCTCCCGCTAGATTTGAAGCCGCTAGAATTTTGGCGTATTAATACATCACCAACACTGGCTCGTAAGCCGTACCTATACGGCACCGACAGTGAAAGAGTTAATGTGCTACAAGACCATTTTCTTCTACTATAACATCTTAAACATATTGAACATGATGTGGTTTCTTCATTGTATGAAATCCCTTACATGGTTCATTTTCCTGCATGAACTTGTTTATGTTGTACAAGACTGCTTTTTCTGCTAAAACATTTCAGACATTCTGAGCACTGATAATTCTTCTCTCCTGTATGAACTCTCATGTGTAATACAAGATGACTTTTAGTGCTAAAACATTTCAAACACTCTGAACACTGATAAGGTTTCTCTCCAGTATGAATTTTCTCGTGATCTACAAGTTTACTTCTTTGGCTGAAACATTTCAAACACTCTGAACACTGATAAGGCTTTTTTCCAGTATGAATTTTCTTATGTCTTAAAAGATTACTTTTACTACGAAAACTTTTCAAACACTCAAAACACTGATACGGTTTTTCTCCTGTATGAATTCTTATGTGTCCTTCAAGATTAATTTTACTACTAAAACATTTCAAACATTCTGAACACTGATAAGGCTTCTCTCCTCTATGAATTTTCTCATGTTTTATAAGATCACTTTTATTACTGAAACATTTCAAACATTCTGAACACTGATAAGGCTTCTCTCCTGTATGAATTTTCTTGTGCTTAACAAGATCACTTTTACTGCCAAAATTCTTCAGACACTCTGAACACTTATAAGGTTTCTCTCCTGTATGAATTTTCTGGTGTTTTACAAGTTCACTCTTACTGCAGAAACATTTCAGACACTCTGAACACTGATAAGGTTTCTGCCCTGTATGAATTCTTATATGTCCTTCAAGATAACTTTTAGTGATAAAACATTTTGTACACTCTGAACATTGATAAGGCTTCTCTCCTGTGTGAATTTTCACATGTCTTACAAGACCACTTTTCTTGCTAAAGCCTTTCAGACACTCTGAACACTGAAACGGTTTATCTCCTGTATGAATTCTTAAGTGTCCTTCAAGACAACTTTTAGAGGCAAAACATTTTATACATTCTGAACACTGATAAGGCTTATCTCCTGTATGAATTTTCTCATGCTTTACAAGATAACTTTTATTGCTGAAACATTTTAAACATTTTGAACATTGATAAGGCTTCTCTCCTTTATGGATTTTCTCATGTTCTACAAGATTACTTTTTTGGCTAAAGTGTTTTAGACACTCCAAACACTGATAAGGCTTCTCTCCTGTATGAATGTACTCATGAATAATGAGATACCTTTTTTGGCTAAAACATTTCAGACACTCCGAACACTGAAAAGGCTTTTCTCCTGTATGAATTTTCTTGTGCTTTACAAGGTAACTTTCTTTACTAAAACATTTCAGACACTCTGAACACTGATAAGGCTTCTCTCCAGTATGAATTTTTTTGTGTTCTACAAGATTACTTTTTTGGCTAAAACATTTCAGACACTCTAAACACTGATAAGGCTTAATTCCTGTATGCACTCTCATGTGTCTTTCAAGATCACTTTTATTTGTAAAACATTTCAGACATTCTGAACACTGATATTCCTTCAAGAGAGGTTCCTTGATGCCACTGAGGGGCATGTGATCCATGGTATTAAACTTGACCTTCTCTTCCTTGGACTGAACCTGACTGCCTTCCCTTCCTCCAGGTCAGAGTTACATGTGGTGTTTTAATAAAGCCTATAAATGGTAGAAGATTGAAGCTGATTAAGAAAGTGCTCTATCCCCCTATATGGTCAGCAATCCCCAAGAATGTAATAATAATAATAATAATAATAATGAATACTCATATGGTTACCTCCTCGACACTCTCATTAACACAGATATGGTTACCTCCTAGACAAACTCTCATTAACACAGATATGGTTTACTTTCTAAATGAACTCTCATTAACATAGATATGGTTACCTCCTAGAAAAACTCTCAATAACACAGATATGGTTACCTCCTAGACAAACTCTCATTAACACAGATATGGTTTACTTTCTAAATGAACTCTTCATGTGTGTGTTAAAAACATTTTTTTTATTTTAAAATTTAAAGAGGCTAAGATTATATACTATTTCTCTTTGAGATCTCACATGTTTTTAAAGATTTTCCTTAAATATCTGAGAAATAGATTACATTTTTTATCTGCAATACACTTTTTTTTAGATACAGTTCATTACAACACAAAGTTGTTTATTTGGTACTGTAAATAATAAGGGTAAAAAGAGTATCAGGTGGTGTTAAGAAACTTCCACAGATGCTTCTGGAAAGACTGGAGATCATAAGTGTCTGCAAACAAGGAGGGTTGTTGTTGTTCCTCAATACTATACATAACTGCGAATTAGAAAAGCGAGTCAGCAGTGATTATTCTAGAATTAAGAGGATACATATATTGAATAAACCAAGCTTTATGGCACAAATTATTAAGTTCTGTTTCATGAAATTCACATTATTTTAAAAGACTCAGAACTCTTATTGTATATTAACAGCCATAAAACAACCCTTTTTATGAAGTAATTTTAGTGTATTTAAAAAGACACTAAAGCCATATGGGTAATACAGTGCAATGGTGAAATGGATTGTTAGGGTAAGGCTTGGTCATATACTGACTGGGCTGCAGAGGCCTGGACCCAATGGAAATAAGCAAAGGACCCCAATGGAAATAAGACACTGTGTCTGACTTTTTTGGGCTATCCTAGGTTCTTTACACATATGCTGCAATGTATGATAATCTATGTAACTGTGTTGATGTATACCTGAATAAACTTACTTAGTCTCTACCAAGTAGAGATAAGAGGAGTTAAGGGTTAATGACGGAGGGTAAAATTAGCTTAAAGTTAGTGTAATAAGTGAGTGCATTAAAAAGGCATAGAAAGCACTGAAGATGTTAAAAGTAAATTTTGCATGATCTTTGATAGATAGTATAGTGTTGATAGTATAGTCTTTTCATATACAGTGAACATCTTGGGCAGTCATCACAGAGATGCACCAGGTGTCTCTACATGCAATGTCTGTGTGAACCATAAGTGTCCAATTTGTAATCACATTAGCAGTTTCCCCATGCCCTACAGTACTGGAAAGATTGCCAGGAACCTAATTGTGGTTTGATGGAAATTTCTTTGTAGTCCTCTAATTCAGAGCAATGTTGTTGCTAGTAGATTTGAAGTACTGGGAGATTACTGGGAAATAATCCCAGAACAAACCTCTTCCTGTGGTAAATTGGCAGATTGTGAATAGTGGACTGAGTAGTCAAGTTTGTATGTTCAATATCGAGAATGTCCATGTGATCAGGGACCCAGCAAAAAACAACCTGTTTGTACTTGCTAGAAATGTGACATGAATTGCTGTATACAATACGGCAGGTTAGGTTCTAGGCTATGGCCAGAAAGTGGACATCGCTGGAAAGCAGAACACCATTTTTTCTACTTATAAATGCATATAAATGCCAGATACCAAGTTTAAACTAACATATATTAACCATTTCATTGTCGGTCCTGTAATATTACGCCAAAATTCTAGCGGCTTCAAATTTAGCGGGAGAAAGTTGTTAGGCCTACATGTGAGAGAATGGGTCTGTGTAGTCAGTGTGCACAGTATGAAAAAAATTGGGGCACCCGCATTGTATTGTGGGAGTGCTAATTCAGTACACCTTGGTCACCAAGATAAGCAGTAAGGTATACCTCACTCTCCGGGAAATTGGGACTCTTCCCTTCCCAAGTGATAGTTCTAACACAGATTGAAGTGTCAGTGAAAATGAATCTAATGGTTTTGAGGATTTTGTGACTGAAAGCAATGCCCAGGATACTAGAAATAATGCTGAAAACCAAGACGATTATCAACCTTCCACCAAAAAAGTCAGACAAAGTGACTTATTTCCATGTGGGTGGTGGGGAAGACAGCATGGGTCGTGGGGAAATTAGCGTCGGTGGTGGGAAAGGAAGCGTGGGTTTGTGTAAACATAGCAACATATGTGTAGATTACCTAGGATAACCCAAAAAAGTCAGACAAAGTGACTTATTTACATGTGGTTGGTGGGGAAGATAGCATGGGTGATGGGAAAAGCAGCATGTGTTTGTGTAAACAAGTTTTGTCAACAACATAATGATAACAATGTGCGGTTATTGCGTTGCATACGAGTGAATATACAGTAGACCCTCGAGTTTTGGCCGTAATCCGTTACAGGAGCTAGGCCTCAACTCGAACCAGCCGAAAGTCGAACTAATATTTCCCATAAGAAAGTGGACCCAAGGAAATCGTAATCCGTTCCAGGAGCTAGGCCAAAAATCGAACTGGCTGATATTTGAACCATTATTTCCCATAAGAAATAATGTAAATACAATTAATCCGTTCCAGACATCCAAAAATATTCACAAAAAATACATTTTTTAAAGATTAACTATAGTTTTACATACACAAAACACATAATAAATTTACATTTAAAATAACATTTACTTACCTTTACTGACGAGACTTGCTGGCATCTGGAAGATAGGGAGGAGGAGTGAGGGAGGGCTTAGTGTTTGGAAGGGGAATCCCCCTCCAAAAGGACTTCAGGTAACAAGTCCCTCTCTGGGGTTACTTCCCTTCTTTGTCTTTTAATGCCACTAGGACCAGCTTGAGAGTCACTGGACCCCTGTCTCACAAAAGAACTTTCCACAGTCCTCTGTTTCTGGCACCTCTTTAACATTTTCCTGAAGTGCAATATGGCTCTGTCACTGAACTTGTTGCAGAGATGGCTTATTTCAGCTTTCTCAAGGTGGTATTTTTCAACAAAACTTTGCACATCATTCTACTTTGAACAAATCTCCTTAATCTCTGAAGAAGGCACCTCCAGTCTATCTTCCTCCTCCTGTGAAGCAATTTCCTCTACTCTGGTCTGATGCTGTTCCATATGAAGCTCTTGCAGCTCTTCAGTGGTTAGCTCTACCCTGTGGTCCTCCACCAACTCTTCCACATCCTCGCCACTTGTTTTTGTTGTACATCCTGGCAAGCTCCTCCACATGCACACCACTCTCATATTTTTCTACTATCTCCTTCTTCAGTTCGATGGTGTTCCTCACTTTCTTTACCACAAGGGTGCCACTAGGAAGCTGCTTTGGACCCATGGTGACTTATTTCACAGTGACAATCACTAAACAAGCAATAAACAGAATAAATTTATTGTGAAATGTTTGAATGAGCACGCTGGGTAATGTTCACTCAATGGTAAACAAAAAAAGCTAGACTGGCTCACGATGCCTGCACAGGGAGGCGCGCAAGCGTAGGCAGGCAGACAGGTATGGTACGCGAGCTGATAATCGGGGAAACGGCCAATAATCGGGGAAACGGCCAATAATCGGGGAAAAATTGGGCCGAAAAAAGCGATTAAAAATCGAGCTGGCCAATAATCAGACCGGCCGATTTCTGGGGGTCCACTGTAATGTAAATACAATTAATCCGTTCCACCCAAAAATATTCACAAAAAATTCCTTTTTTTAAAGAATAAATACAGTGGACCCCCGAGTTTCGTAAAAACTTCACTCCTTAAGTCTGCTCAAGTGCCATTACTGAACGAATTTACTCCCTTAAGGAAAAATGTCACTTAGGTTAGTCTATTTCAGACCCCCAAAAATACACTTCCACAAGCACTTACAATATTATACTTACATAATTGTACGATTTCCGGGGTTTACGAAACTCAGGGGTCCACTGTACTATAGTTTTACATACAGAAAACAATGAGAAATAAATATAAAGCACTAATTTTAATGGATAAATGAACATTTAAATCAGTTTTACCTTTATTGAAGACTATTGTTGGTGTATGAGAGAGGCGTTTGTTTGGAGGCAGGACAAGATAGTCCTTCAATATGACACTAATATCAACTCTACGGCTTATTTATCTATCACAATTCATCTAATATGACATAAACAATATTAATAACATAGAAACATGATATACACTCTAGAATGAATAAAATATGTCATATGTCTCTCTCCCTAACCGACAGTGTTGCTGTGTTGTTTGTTGTTGGGTGTATAAGGACCACTGAAAGATAAGCCTAACATAGCGGTGGTCATGGCCGCCAGACACGGTAGTGTTGTCAGTCGCCCTATATAACTTCACCAACATTGGAGGAGTCAGTTTAGTGCTGTACTTTCCCTATCGATTAATCACACAACTTACTTGCTACACTGTTAATGCTACACTTTATCACTGGCTGGTGCTATAGCCTTTATCGACTCGTGCTGCTTTAGTATCATACATATCGAAGAATCACTGAATCACTGAAGAAGGCACATTCTCCCCTCTCTCTTCCTCCTCCACTTTGGTATTTTGCTACAATTTCTTTCTTCAATTCTATCATGTTTGTCACTTTCTTTACCAAAGGACTGCCACTATGAAGTTTCTTTGGGCCCATGGTGGCTTATTTCACAGTCACAATCAATAAATACCCACTAAATACAATGAATTTATTGTGAAATGTTTGGATGAGTGCGCAGGGTAATTAATGTTCACTCAAGGATAAACAAAGCTAGACTGGCTCATGACACCTGCACAGGGAGGTGCACAAGCATGGGCAGGTGGACAGGTCTGGTATGTCGGCCGAAACTTGGGGAACGGCTGATAGTCGGGCTAAAATTGGGCCAAAAAAAGTGACCAAAACATGAGTCGGCCGATACTCAGGGTAGCCGAAACTCAGGGGTTCACTGTATATATAATATGACTTATATTGGTCTCACAAACCATAAAAGTTACTTGAAAAAATAAAATATTAAACACTAAAAGAAAAAAGTATAACAAAAGTATATACAGTGGACCCTCGCTTATCGGCCATTCCAGTTATCGGCCAACTTGCTTATAGGCCGCTTTTTTGGCTTCCGGTTATCAGCTGCTTTTTCGCTTATCGGCTGTATGGGACATGTCAACCTGCCGGTAACGCCACTTCCTTATGCGTATCACACTCAGTCTGCATCTCTCTCTCGTTGAGTAAGGAATACTCTGTGTGTTCATCCATTTATCCCTTCATTTTGGTGCATGTTTATTGATTGTGACTGTGAAATAAGCCACCATGGGGCCAAAGAAAGTTCAGAGTGCCAGCCCTTTGGTAAAGAGCTGAGAGGGTAGAATGTGCCTTCTTCAGTGATTCTACGATATGTATGATACTAAAGCAGCAGGAGTCGATAAAGGCTATAGCGCCAGCCAGCGATAAAGTATAGCAAGTAATTTAAGCGATTAAGCGACAGAAAAATGACAACGAGAAACTTAACTCCTCCATTGTTGTTTGAGGTATATAGGGCGACTCACAACACCGCTGCCTCTGCTGCTGCCTTCACCACCACTATGTAAGGCTTATCTTTCAGTGGCCCTTATACAGTGGTCCCTCGGTTTTCGTGCATCTCCAAACTCGAACATTTATGTAAGTGTAAGTAAGTAAGTAAGTAAGTAAGTAAGTTTATTCAGGTATACACAAATACATTTACATACATTTTCATACATAGCAGCATATGTGTAGAGAACCTAGGATAACCCAAAAAAGTCAGACAGAGTGACTTATTTCCATTGGGGTCCTTTTTATACCTTAATTTTTACATTGTAGGATATATATGTCATTATATTATAAAGGATATATGTATACTAGGAATAAGGTAAAAAGAGTTATTTACATATACATGTGTGTTAACTAAAAAAATAAAAAATCATTCTCCTCCCTTTCTGTCGCTACATTCATTAGGTACTTTTTGGCTCTCTTCTTGAACTGGCTCATGCTGTGACTGGCTTTGACATGTGCAGGCAGTCTGTTCCATTCCTTTATTGCTGTACAATAAAAGGTGTTTGAAGCCTGGCCACTGACTGTGGGTACTACAAAGTTGTGCTCTCTCCCCCTAGTACTATGACTGCTTTGGTTCCCAGCCTTGACAAAATTGGCAGCAAGATATTCTGGACACTGTTTGTGAGCAATTTTATAAACTTGATTTAATTTAAGTTGTTTTACTCTGTCTTCAATATTCAGCATATCCAATTGTTGTAATTCATCCTGGCCTACATGCTCTCTTGGTCCCAGGTCCAGGATGAATCTTACCATTTTGTTCTGGGTGATTTGCAGCTTATCTTTCAGTTTTTTTGTCAAGGCAGAGTACCATGAAGAGCAAGCGTAGTCCATATGACATTGTATAAGGGCTAGACAGAGTCCTGCGAGCCTCAGTAGGTAGACACTGTGCTTGTCTGTAGAGAAACTTCAGTCTGGCATTCGCTTTCTTTACTACACTGTTCCCTATCAATTCTCCTGACATGCATGGGTCAAAGGGGATTCCCAGATATTTTACTGAGGAAACTGAAGTGATGGATTCCCCATTACACCGGATATTAAAATTATTTACCCTGCTCAGTTTATATTTCGTGCCAAAGAGTATGGCTTCTGTTTTCCCTAGATGTAACGATAGTTTGTTGTCTACTAACCATTTGCTGCAGGACTCCAGTTCCAGTGTTAATACATTAGATATATCTTGTGGGTCTTTACCTGACACTAACAGAGCACTGTCATCCGCATACAGTAGGAGTTTGCACTTGACACTGATGGGCATATCATTTACATAACACAGGAATAATAAAGGGCCCAGAATACTACCTTGGGGAACTCCACATGCTATCGGCAGTGGTTCTGATTCCGTTTTGTTGATTTTGACAATTTGTTTCCTGTTGTTAAGATAGGACTTAAACCAGTCTGTGGAACCTATGCCGATAGCTTGAAGTTTCTTACATAATATATTGTGGTTGACAGTATCGAAGGCCTTTTGCAAGTCTAATGTTACCATTCCTATGAGGTTCCCTATAGACATTTCAGTTCTCATGTAATCCATCAGATTAATTAGGGAGGTGTCGGTTGAGTAAGATCTCCTAAAGCCTGATTGGTAACTATGAAGAATGTTGTTGTCACTAAGATATTTAACTACTTGACAGTACACCGCCCTCTCTAGTATTTTGGATATTACACTGAGTATACTAACAGGCACACATTCAATGTGTGGTGTGAATATAATGCAGAGAATTCGGAGTTTGGAAATTAGGAGGAGGTGCGGGATTACCAAAACGATTGTCCAGAGAGCTGAGGAGGGGTTGTTGAGGTGGTTTGGACATGTAGAGAGAATGGAACGAGACAGAGTGACTTCGAGAGTGTATAAATCTGTAGTGGAGGGAAGGCGGGGTAGGGGTCGGCCTAGGAAAGGTTGGAGGGAGGGGGTAAAGGAAGTTTTGTGTGCGAGGGGCTTGGACTTCCAGCAAGCATGTGTGAGCGTATTTGATAGGAGTGAATGGAGGCATATGGTTTTTAATACTTGACGTGCTGTTGGAGTGTGAGCAAAGTAACATTTATGAAGGGATTCAGGGAAACCGGCAGGCCGGACTTGAGTTCTGGAGATGGGAAGTACAGTGCCGGCACTCTGAAGGAGGGGTGTTAATGTTGCAGTTTTATAACTGTAGTGTAAAGCACCCTTCTGGCAAGACAGTGATGGAGTGAATGATGATGAAAGTTTTTCTTTTTCGGGCCACCCTGCCTTGGTGGGAATCGGCCGATGTGTTAATAAAAAAAAAAAAAAATATACTAACAGGCCTATAGTTGCTGACATCAGACCTACTATTTTTCTTGAAGATAGGAGTAACTCTGGCCTCCTTGAACCCATCTGGCACTGTATTAGTGGTGATGGACAAATTTATTATGTGAGCAATGGGGATTGCCAGTTCAGAGGCACCATCTTTTAGGAACTTAGACGGGATGTTATCTGGGCCGGTGCTCTTAATTGGGTTTAACCTGCTTAGTTCTTTTTGCGAAGTCATGAGATACACTTACTAGTTGACAACTGTTTGGAGTTACTCCTTTATTGGTATAGTATGTTTTAAATTTATCAGAGTCTGTGTTAAAGGTATTTGATGCAGCTGGTAGCTTACTTACTAGTGTTGATGCGACAGTTGTGTAGTATGAATTAAAACAATTTGCCACTTTAGTTGTTTCGTGGCATACCTCGTTATCGACATTTAGAACTATGTTAGATCTATCTACGGGTTTATGGCTATACCCCAACTGTTTGAGTTGTTGCCAGAGCTTTCTAGGGTTATTCTTGTACTCTTCGATCTTTGAGCAATAGTGTCTTGCCTTTGCGCCTTTTATAAGCCTCTGCACTCTGTTCCTCACCCTTTGGAATTCATTTAGTGCTGCAATATCCTGTCTGTCTGCCTTAAATCTTTTTATCAACTGGTCTCTGAATTTCATATTATCTAATATCTCAGTAGTCATCCAGGGTTCAGTTCTTCGTTTAATCCTAACCTCTTTAACTGGTGCAATATTATCAAGGATGGCAGTGAACATTGTTTTGAATTTTTCCCAGGCATCATTTACGTCCGTGCAACTTGTTATCACTGACCAGTCACAATTGTGTAGTGTATTTTCTTAAGTGCTATTGCAAGTGTATTTTTGGGGGTCTGAAATAGACTAACCTACGTGACATTATTTCTTAAGGAAGTAAATTCGTTCGGTAATGGCACTTGAGCAGCATTCTGGAACAAATTTTTGGCAAAAACCGAGGGACCACTGTACACCTAACAACAAACAACACAACACCACTCGTGACATTCGTAATGACATATTTTATTCATTTTAGAGTACATGTCATGTTTCTATGTTATTTATATTGCTTATTATGTCATATTAGATGAATTGTGATAGATAAATAAGCCGTATGGAGTAGATATTACCATCATATTGAAGGAGTATTTTGTCCTGTCTCAAAACAATACTCTCCTCCTGCCTTCAATAAAGGTATGTAATAGTGACTTAAATGTTCATTTATCCATTTCTTTAGTCAATTTATTTAGTTCTCATTGTTTTGTGTATGTAAAACTATAGTTAATCATAAAAGAAGAAGAAAAACTTTATAAAATTGGGTTGTCTGAATGTGCGTGGATGTAGTGCGGATGATAAGAAAGAGATGATTGCCGATGTTATGAATGAAAAGAAGTTGGATGTCCTGGCCCTAAGCGAAACAAAGCTGAAGGGGGTAGGCGAGTTTCAGTGGGGAGAAATAAATGGGATTAAGTCAGGAGTATCTGAGAGAGTTAGAGCTAAGGAAGGGGTAGCAATAATGTTGAAGGATCAGTTATGGAAGGAAAAGAGGGAATATAAATGTGTAAATTCAAGGATTATGTGGATTAAAATAAGGGTCGGATGCGAAAAGTGGGTCATAATAAGCGTGTATGCACCTGGAGAAGAGAGGAGTGTAGAGGAGAGAGAGAGATTTTGGGAGATGTTAAGCGAATGTATAGGAACTTTTGAACCAAATGAGAGAGTAATTGTGGTAGGGGACCTAAATGCTAAAGTGGGAGAAACATGCAGAGAGGTGTAGTAGGTAAGTTTGGGGTGCCAGGTGTAAATGATAATGGGAGCCCTTTGATTGAACTTTGTATAGAAAGGGGTTTAGTTATAGGTAATACATATTTTAAGAAAAAGAGGATAAATAAGTATACAAGATATGATGTAGGGCGTAATGACAGTAGTTTGTTGGACTATGTATTGGTAGATAAAAGACTGTTGAGTAGACTTCAGGATGTACATGTTTATAGAGGGGCTACAGATATATCAGATCACTTTTTAGTTATAGCTACAGTGGGAGTAAAGGTAGATGGGATACAAGGAAAATAGAATCAGTAAGTAAAGAGAGGTGAAGGTTTATAAACTAAAGAGGAGGCAGTTAGGGTAAGATATAAACAACTATTGGAGGATAGATGGGCTAGTGAGAGTGTAGGCAATGGGGTCGAAAATGTATGGGGTAGATTTAAAAATGTAGTGTTAGAGTGTTCAGCAGAAGTTTGTGGTTACAGGCGAGTGGGTGCGGAGGAGGAAGAGGAGCGATTGGTGGAATGATGATGTAAAGAGAGTAGTAAGGGAGAAAAAGTTAGCATATGAGAGGTTTTTACAAAGTAGAAGTGATGCAAGGAGGGAAGAGTATATGGAGAGAAAAGAGAGGTTAAAAGAGTGGTGAAGCAATGTAAAAAGAGAGCAGATGAGAGAGTGGGTGAGATGTTATCAGCAAATTTTGTTGAAAATAAGAAAAAGTTTTGGAATGAGATTAATAAGTTGAGGAAGCCTAGAGAACAAATGGATTTGACAGTTAAAAATAGGAGAGGAGAGTTATTAAATGGAGAGTTAGAGGTATCGGGAAGATGGAGAGAATATTTTGAGGATTTGTTAAATGTTGATGAAGACAGGGGAAACTGTGATTTCGTGTGTAGGGCAAGGAGGAATAACATCTTGTAGGAGTGTGGAAGAGCCAGTTGTGGGTGTAGGGGAAGTTCGTGAGGCAGTGGGTAGAATGAAAGGGGTAAGGCAGCTGGGATTGATGGGATAAAGATAGAAATGTTAAAAGCAGGTGGGGATATAATTTTGGAGTGGTTGGTGCTATTATTTAATAAATGTATGGAAGAGGGTAAGGTACCTAGGGATTGGCAGAGAGCGTGTATTGTTCCTTTGTATAAAGGCAAAGGGGACAAAAGAGAGTGCAAAAATTATAGGGAATAAGTCTGTTGAGTGTACCTGGTAAAGTGTATGGTAGAGTTATTATTGAAAGAATTAAGAGTAAAACAGAAAGCAGGATAGCAGATGAACAAGGGGCTTTAGGAAAGGTAGGGGTGTGTAGACCAAGTGTTTACAGTGAAACATATAGGTGAACAGTATTTGGATAAGGGTAAAGATGTTTTGTGGCATTTATGGATTTGGAAAAGGCGTATGATAGGGTAGATAGGGGGCAATGTGGCAGATGTTGCAGGTGTATGGAATAGGAGGAAGGTTACTGAAAGCAGTGAAGAGTTTTTATGAGGATAGTGAGGCTCAGGTTAGAGTGTGTAGGAGGGAAGGGACTATTTCCCAGTAAAAGTGGGCCTTAGACAAGGATGTGTGATGTCACCGTGGTTGTTCAATATATTTATAGATGGGGTTGTAAGAGAAGTGAATGCGAGGGTCTTGGCAAGAGGTGTTGGGCTAAAAGATAAAGAAGCAAATACAAAGTGGGAGTTGTCCCAGTTGCTTTTTGCTGATGACACTGTGCTTTGGGAGATTCTGAAGAGAAGCTGCAGAGGTTGGTGGATGAATTTGGTAGGGTGTGTAAAAGAAGAAAATTGAAAGTGAATATAGGAAAGAGTAAGGTGATGAGGATAACAAAAGAATAGGTGACGAAAGATTGGATATCAGATTGGAGGGAGAGAGTATGGAGGAGGTGAATGTATTCAGATATTTGGGAGTGGACATGTCGGCGGATGGGTCTATGAAGGATGAGGTGAATCATAGAATTGATGAGGGAAAAGGGTGAGTGGAGCACTTCGGAGTCTGTGGAGACAAAGAACCTTGTCCATGGAAGTAAAGAGGGAATGTATGAGAGTATAGTTATACCAACGCTCTTATATGGGTGTGAAGCATGGGTGATGAATGTTGCAACGAGGAGAAGGCTGGAGGCAGTGGAGATGTCATGTCTGAGGTCAATGTGTGGTGTGAATATAATGCAGAGAATTCGGAGTTTGGAAATTAGGAGGAGGTGCGGGATCACCAAAACGATTGTCCAGAGAGCTGAGGAGGGGTTGTTGAGGTGGTTTGGACATGTAGAGAGAATGGAACGAGACAGAGTGACTTCGAGAGTGTATAAATCTGTAGTGGAGGGAAGGCGGGGTAGGGGTCGGCCTAGGAAAGGTTGGAGGGAGGGGTAAAGGAAGTTTTGTGTGCGAGGGCTTGGACTTCCAGCAAGCATGTGTGAGCGTATTTGATAGGAGTGAATGGAGGCATATGGTTTTTAATACTTGACGTGCTGTTGGAGTGTGAGCAAAGTAACATTTATGAAGGGATTCAGGGAAACCGGCAGGCCGGACTTGAGTTCTGGAGATGGGAAGTACAGTGCCGGCACTCTGAAGGAGGGGTGTTAATGTTGCAGTTTTATAACTGTAGTGTAAAGCACCCTTCTGGCAAGACAGTGATGGAGTGAATGATGATGAAAGTTTTTCTTTTTCGGGCCACCCTGCCTTGGTGGGAATCGGCCGATGTGTTAAAAAAAAAAAAAATTTTTGTCTGGAACGGATTAATTGTATTTACATTAATTCTTATGGGAAATATTATTTCACTTTTAGGCCATTTCGCTTTTAGGCCGAGCTTCTGGAATGGATTACAGCCAATAAGCGATGGTCCAGTGTATATTACCGAGTGAGTGGCAGTTGGCGATGTTGCCGTAAGCAGTTCACTGTCAACTTCACGCCTCTATATCTCGGTAAGTATTGATCGCAAAAAAAAAATTTTGTCTTATAACACTCAGAAAAATATTCTTAAGATTTTCGAAAGAATTTTTTTTTTTTTTTAATATTTTCCGACACAGAGAGTGAGTTAAGGATCAGGGCTGTCGATAGTGAAAGGGTTAAGGTAGCAACAGAACTACCTGGAGTTTACCTGGAGAGAATTCCAGGGGTCAACGCCCCCGCAGCCCGGTCTGTGACCAGGCCTCATGTTGGAACAGAGCCTGGTCAACCAGGCTGTTACTGCTGGCCACACGCAGTCCAACGTACGAACCACAGCCTGGCTGGTCAGGTACCGACTTTAGGTGCCTGTCCAGTGCCTGCTTGAAGACATTAAAAAACTAGACATTAAAAAACAATAAAAAGTAAAATACACACAGTACATTCATTACTTACCTTAAAATATTCAGGTCGGCCATCACTAATCCAGCATCACTGGGACCTGCAGTGTGCCGGATTAGTGAGTTTGCCGGATTACAGAGTGGTTAGGTTAGAGTACACTTATATTTTGGCCTTTCTTTGATTAGTTTATCCTGCAGCATGTAAACGTTCATTATTTCTTGTTTGCTTATAAAACTGCATTCCTCTAGACCTTTTAGCAGTTCACCTGTCAACTGAATTAACCTATCAGTAGAGATTCTTTCTGCTACATCTTCCTCATTTTCATTACCGCTTTCTCCTCCACTGGCTTGCTGTTGTGGATTTACAACCATCTGAACAATTTCTGAGTCAGTATAATGATGAAATTTGAGTCAGTATAATGATTTGAGTTAATATAATGATGAAATTTGAAATTACGCTACCCGAAATTAGTGCTGGATTACTGATGGAACTGGATAACTGATTGCTGGATTAGTCATGGCCGACCTGTATTTATTGTAAGAGGTCACTTGTGGTAGATATGGTAGCCCACCTGGCCACCCCACCCACATGTAATATACTACAACATTTAAAACACCCCAGAGTGATAAAATGCATATACAGTGGACCCTCAATTATCGTAATTAATCCGTTCCAGAGAGTCTGACTAAAGGCGAAATTTACGATTTGCGAAACCATTTTCCCCTTAAGAAATAATGTAAATCCAATTACAGTGAGCCCTTGAAAATCATCCATAATCCGTTCCTGAGAGTCCGCCTATTTCCAAAATGGACGACTTTCAAAACCATTTTCCCCATAAGAAATAATGTAAATCAAATTAATCCGTTCCCGACACCCAAAAGTATTTAATTTTTTTTTTTTTTTACATGAAATGTACATATATCTACACAGAAAACAATGAGATATATAGTATAAAACAGTAATAAATTGACACTTACCTTTATTGAAGAGTTGTTGATGTGTGGAAGAAGGAAGGAGGGGAGAGGAAGGTGGTGTTGCTAGTGTTTGGAAGGGGAATCCCCTTCCATTAACACTTCAGGTACCAAGTCCTTGCCTTCCTGCTACACTCCCTGCATCCTTGCTACACTCTCTGCATCCCTGCTACACTCCCTGCATCCTTGCTACACTCCCTGCATCCCTGCTACACTCTTTACCGCAGGGCTGGCACTAGGAGCTTTCTTTGGGCCCATGGTGGCTTATTTAGCAGTTGCAAGCACTAAAAATAATGGAATAATGACAAAATGTATGGTATGAATGCATGTGTGGTGGTCACTTGCTGGTAAACAATGGCACACTGGCGCTCAATGTGGTGTTTATGTGCCCAGGCGGCTGGGAGGCCACATGGAAGCGTTTCGGATGACTGCCTATTTTTAAGCCAACGGACTAATATCAAGCCAATATTTTTCCGAAAAAAGTGGCCTATTTTCAAATTCGCCTATATTTAAGGGAGCCTATTTTCGAGGGTCCACTGTAAAAGACACCCAAAAGTATTAAAAAAAAAAAAATTTTACATGAAAAATAGATTTACATACAGAAAACAATGAGACATGAAGAATAAAATAATATGACACTTACCTTTACTGAAGACTCTTGTTGGTGTATGGAAGATGGAAGGAGGGGAGAGGATGGAGAAGTTACTGTTTGGAAGGGGAATCCCCTTCCATAAAGACTTCAGGCACCAAGTCCTTTTCCAGGGTTACTTCCCTTCTTTGTTTTTTAATGCCACTAGGACCAGCTTGAGAGTCACTGCACATCTGTGCCATTAAATATCTGTCCAGAGAGCACTGTTTCTGGCGTCTCTTTAAAATTTCCCTAAAATGGGACAAGACATTATCATTGAACATGTTACCGACACAGCTTGCAACAGTTTTGTTAGGGTGATGGTCCTCCACAAATCTTTCCATCCTACTTCACATTGCACAAATCTCCATTACTACCACCCTCTACCACCATCACTACCACTACCACCATCACTACCACCCTCTACCACCATCACACCACTACCACCCTCTACCACCATCACAACCACTACCACCCTCTACCACCATCACAACCACTACCACCCTCTACCACCATCACACCACTACTACCCTCTCCCACCATCACTACCACCTTCTACCACCATCACACCACTACCACCCCTACCAATATCACACACTACCACCCTCTACCAACATACACACTACCACCCTCTACCAAACCCTCACTACCACTACCACCTTCTACCACCATCACTACCACCCTCGCATCTACCATCATCACCATCACTACCACCCTCTCCACCTCACTCACCATCACAACCACTACCACCCAATACCACCATCACAACCACTACCTCCATGTACCATCACAATCACTACCACTCTCTACCATCATCTCAACCACTACCACCCTCTACCACCATCACTACCACCCTCTACCACCATCACAACCACCACCATCACTCGATGGTTCGCTGGTTGGAGGGGAGCCTATGTGGGTGTGTTTAACATGCTCCACCCTCTACCACCATCACAACCACTAACACCCTCTACCACCATCACTACCACCCTCTACCATCATCACAACCACTACAACCCTCTACCATCACCACCACCCTCTACCACCATCACAACCACTACCACCCTCTACCACCATCACAACTACTACCACCCTCTACCACCATCACTACCACCCTCTACCACCATCACTACCACCCTCTACCACCATCATTACCATCCTCTACCACTATCACTTTCATATTTTTCTACAATCTATTTCTTTAATTCTATCGTGTTTCTTACCTTCTTTACCAAAGAGCTGGCACTAAGAGCTTTCTTTGGGCCCATGGTGGCTTATTTAGCAGTTGCAGGCACAAAAAAGAATAGAATATTATGAAATGTATTGTATGAACACGTGGGGTGATAGTCACTCGCTGACAAACAATGGTACACTGACTGTGAATGGTGTGTGTGGCCGCTTGGCCGTGTTCGGGACAAATGACTATTAGTGAGTCAAATGACGATCCGCGAGGCAATATTCTGGTGAAAAAACGTTACGATTAGCGAAATTACGAAATCCAATGCTTACGATATTCGGGGGTCCACTGTACAGTACACTCATTACTTACCTTAAAATATTTGTAGTCTTAATGTAGGGTGAGAGGTGAGTAGTATTTATTGTAAGAGGTCAGGTGTGGTAGGTATGGAAGTCAGGTGTGGCAAGTATTGCCACCCCACCCACACGTAATATACATTTTAAAGTACCTTAGAGCGATAAAAGGCATATACAGCTTCTCCTCACTTATCGACAGAGTTCTGTTTAAAAGCCATATTTTGGATATATACACTCCACGTATACTACACAATAACTGCACAAACATTGACAGGTGAACATTTTCACCTATTTTAGTCACATACTATTGTCTAGAAATACAGTGGACCCCCGGATTAGGTCATTATTTCGTTCCAGAATGTTGTTCAAGTGCCGCTACCGAACGAATTTGTTCCCATAAGGAATAATGTAAATTAGATTAGTCCTTTTAGACCCCCAAAAATACACTTAAAAAAGCACTTACAAAAATACACTTTCATAATTGTTCAAGTTTGGAGCAGTACGCAATCTGGGGGTCTACTGTATATACATAGTATTTATAAGTCCCAGCAATGTTTTGGTGGGGAAGGGAGCATGGGTTTGTGTAAACAAAATGACTAGCTGGTCGGCTGGCTGGCCGGCTGGCTGACCAGCTGGCTGGCTGGCTGGCTCTGTCTCTGTCTCTGTCTCACAGGTACATATAAATACAATTATACATCGTGTAAATTATCTAGGATACACGGGAGAATATAATAATAATAATTGAAGCATGGTGTAAGACGTGTGTGTCACTTGTCTTATGTTATCACTCCACTAATGACAGTGGTGATATTTGATAAGCATCTCTTATCTTATCACTCCACTAATGACAGTGGTGACATTTGATGAGCATCTCTTATCTTAACTTATCACTCCACTAATGACAGTGGTGACATTTGATGAGCCTCGTCTTATCTTATCACTCCACTAATGACAGTGGTGACATTTGATGAGCATCTCTTATCTTATCACTCCACTAATGACAGTGGTGACATTTGATGAGCGTCGTCTTATCTTATCACTCCACTAATGACAGTGGTGACATTTGATGAGGGTACACTACCTTAGCTTTATTTGTTTTCACTTTACACATAAACATGTCTGTCTGTGTCTGTCTGTCTGTATCTGTCTACTTGTCTCTGTCTCAGAGAGAGCCACTAGTGAACCAACACATATCACACATGACTCAGTCGTCACTGCATCACATCTGAGTCCTGATACGTATTATTTGCCAGTCTGGATTTTTGGTTATCCTAGGTAATTTACACTATGTATAATTGTACAGTGGACCCCCGAGTATCAGCCATAATCCGTTCCAGGAGCTAGACCTTAACTAACACTGGCAGAAAGCCGAACCATTATTTCCCATAAGAAATAATGTAAATACTGTACAATTAATCCTTCCAGACACCCAAAAATATTCACAATTTTTTTTTTTTTTAAAGAATAACTATAGTTTTACATACACAAAACACATAATGACAACACATATTAAATTTATAAATTTACATATAATATAACATTTACTTACCTTTATTGAAGAGACTTGCTGGCACCTGGAAGATAGGGAAGAGGAGTGAGGGAGGGCTCACTGTTTGGAAGGGGAATCCCCCTCCATTAGGACTTCAGGTATCAAAGCCCGATCTGGGGTTACTTCCCTTCTTGGTCTGTTCCTGAAGTGCAATATGGCTCTGTCACTGAACTTGTTGCAGAGATGGCTTATTTCAGCTTGCTCAGGGTGGTATTTTTCAACAAATTCCTGCACCTTGCTGGCATCTGGAAGAAAGGGAGGAGAACAGGGGGAGGGCTTAGTGTTTGGAAGGGGAATCCCCCTCCAAAGGTAACAAGTCCCTCTCTGGGGTTACTTCCCTTCTTTGTCTTTTAATGCCACTAGGACCAGCTTGAGAGTCACTAGACCCCTTTCACACAAAATAACTGTCCAGAGAGGTATGTTTCTGGCACCTCTTTAACATTTTCCTGAAGTGGGACAAGGTTTTGTCATTGAACATGTTGCAGATATGGCTTTTTTCAGCTTGCTCAGGGTGGTGTTTTTCAACAAATGTCTGCACCTTAGTCCACATAGAACAAATTTCCTTAATCTGTGAAGAAGTTACCTCACCCTGTCCATCTTCCTCCTCCTGTGAATCCATTTCCTTTACTGTGGTCTGTTGCTGTTGGAGATGAAGCTCTTGCAGCTCTTCAGTGGTTAGCTCTACCCTGTGGTCCTCCACCAACTCTTCCACATTCTCGCCACTCACCTCCAACCCCAGGCAGTTCCCCAATGCCATAATACCTTCCACAACAGGCACAGCGTCATCAGAGTCAGGGTCAGCCCTCAAACATTCAAAATCCCTCTGTTCGACACAATCCGGCCACAATTGTCTCCAAGCAGAGTTCAAAGTCCTGGAAGTCACTCCCTCCCAAGCCTTACCTATAAGACCTATGCAATGGAGAATATTGAAGTGATTTTTCCAGAACTCTCTTAGGGTCAACTCAGTGTCCGAGGTCACTTCAAAGCACTTTTGAAACAATGATTTTGTGTACAGTTTTTTTGAAGTTAGAAATGACCTGCTTGTCCATGGGCTGGATGAGAGCAGTGGTGTTAGAAGGCAAGAACTTCACTGTGATGAAACTGAAGTTCTCAGACAAATAGTCTTCTAAGTTGTGAGGATTAGCAGAAGCATTGACCAGTACAAGGAGGCACTTTACTCCCAATTTCTTTTCCTGTAGGTAATTTTTCACACTGGGGCCAAACACTCCAGTGAGCCATTCTAGGAAAATTGCCTTTGTGACCCATGCCTTATTGTTAGCCTTCCAAAGCACACAAATTATTCTTGTTGACAATGTGTTTCTTGAACACTCTGGGATTTTCAGAGTGATACACCAGTAAAGGCTTCACTTTAACCCTTTGACTGTCGCAACCCCAAATCCTGAGGTGTCTCCTGGTGTCGCAAAATATTCGAAAAAAAAATTATTTTTTCCTTATGAAATGATAGAGAATCTTTTCCCGATGGTAATGACACCAAAAGTATGAAATTTGATGGAAAACTTACGGAATTACGCTCTCGCAAAGTTAGTGATCTCGGCGATATATACTCATCGGCGATTTCGCCGACTTTGAGCCCTATTTTCAGACAATTCTATTGTTCCAGTCAACCAAACTCATAGCTACTTCTTTAGAACTCCATTTGTTTTATCGATTGAGTACAAGAAATCACCAATTTACTGATTCCAACTACCCAATAATGTGGTCAGAAATTGGCAATTTGGCCAATTTCATACAAAATAAAAAAGATGTCAATTTCAAAATAAGGTCCAGAATAAACAATTCAGACATTCCTGGCACTAAAATAAGATTTTCTCTGTTCATTTGTCATGTCTTTAGGCCCCTCTTATATTACTCTTGCTTTCTATTTTTATTTTTTATTCACACAAAAAAAACAGAAGATTTACTGTTATGCAGACTACTGCATTATTGTAAAAATGGTATAAATAATATCAGTGCACTTGTGTAAGAATATTAGATTCATCAATTGATGTGTATTAGACGCTTGGCGTGATTTGTTTACTCTTGAACATTGGCAAAAATCGAACATTTCCACTACTTTGAGCTCAATTTCAAGGTCGTTTTCATCATGAAACTAATCAAAATCATCTCCATTTCTGTAATATGTTTTCCATTCTATCAAAGGAGACCATGAAAAAGAGAATACAACCATAAATACTATACGAAAATACCTCAAAGTCGGAGTTTTAATCTAAAAACACGGTCATAGTTTTTTTTCTCATTATGCACTGCGTGCTGCAGGATTTTTTTTTACAGCGCACACTGACCACACAGATCCATTCTCTCATATGTGGGCCTTCCAGCTTTCTCCCGCTTGATTTGAAGCCGCTAGAATTTTTGAGTACAGTAGACCGTCATTAAACACAATAGTTACGTTCCTGAAAACGCCGTGTTAGGTAAAATCGTGTTAGATTAACTGTAGAACTTGTGGGAAAAATAGGGTTACATTCCTACAAGCCCCCAAAAAGCCAAACAACTTTTTTTTTTTTTAGACCAACAGATCTTACAAAAATAAAAGTGAATATATAATTCAAAATTCAAATTCAAATTGATATATTTCTCTGAAACAATTACAATGTGTGTTTTACATTTTAAGGACTAAGGACTATACAGTGGACCCCCGGTTTTCGTTATTTTTTCGTTCCAGAATGCTGTTCAAGTGCCATTACCAAACGAATTTATTCCCATAAGGAATAATGTAAAGTAGACTAGTCCTTTTAGACCCCCAAAAATACACTTATAAAAGCATTTAAAAAAATACACTTACATAAAAGGGCGAGTTTGGAGCAGGACGAACACCGGGGGTCCACTGTAATTACAAAGATGGCCGTTAGCATGCCTAGCATGCCTGGGCATGCTAGGCATTTTGGGCAGACTTAATACTAGGTTTGCTCCAATATTAGAGTAAATCAGGCAAACTTACTCTATACTACAATGATTATACTGGTATTAAGGTTAGGTAATTGTAGTGATTAACTAGGTTTACAAAATGGAGTTAGTATAAAAATTAAAGAATTTAACAATTAGTTTATATATTAATGAAAATGGTGACGTGTTGGCATGATACAGTTTCTATATTGGAGTGTATTAGGCAAACTTATGACTTGCTTAAGAATTATGAAGCAATAGTTGTACATATTAGAATCTTGGCTACAGTCATGTGCAAAATTAAGGGGGAATCACAGATATCAATAAGTGTAATTTTATTGTGGATATGTGCAAGATAAAGTAATTTTCATGTGGTTAGCTACCGGTAAGTGAGATAAGATGTTTTTTAACGGTGCTTTTGAAAATGGAGGGTGTGTCTGCAGTTCTAGAGATTTCAGGCAAGGAGTTCCAGATTTTAGGCCCTTTTATGTACATTGAATTTTTGTATAGATTTAGTCGGACACGGGGAATGCCAAAGAGATGTTTGTGTCTGGTATTATGTCTATGGGTCCTGTCACAACTGTCAAGAAAGAGTTTGAGTTCAGGGTTAAAGATGGTATTTATGGTTCAATAAATGTAGATTGCAGAGTAGTAAGTGTGGATGTTCAGAACAGTGAGTAAGTTTAGGTCTTTGAAGAGTGGGGGGGTTGCCTAGCACTGGATTGCATGATAATTCTTACTGCGGCTTTTTGTTGTTTTATTATTGGCTTTAGATGGGTAATTGCTGTTGATCCTCAAGCACAAATGGCATATGTGAGGTAGGGATAGATGAATGAATAGTATAGTGTAAGTAGGGCTGATTGTGGTACATAGTAATGTATCTTAGAGAGGATCCCCACAGCTTTGGACACTTTCTTTGTTATGTGTTGGATATGAGTGCTGAATTTCAGAATACTGTCGAGGTGAAGGCCCAGAAATTTGCCCTCATTATGTTTAGCAATAGGAGTGTTGTTGATCTTAATGTTTAATTGTACATCACCTGCTCTGTTACCAAACATAATATAGAAGGTCTTATCAGTGTTGAGTGTAAGTTTGTTGGCTGTCATCCATGTAGATATTTTTAGTAATTCATTGTTAACAATGGTGTCGAGCATTTCAAGATTTGGGAGGGAGATGACATAAGTCGTGTCGTCAGCAAAGAGTATTGGTTTCAGGTGTTGTGATACATTGAGTAGATCATTGATGTATAAGAGGAAGAGCAGGGGACCAAGGACACTTCCCTGTGTTACTCCAATATCACGTGGTTGTGTCGAGGAGGTTGTGTCTTTAATGGTGACATACTGATACCTATTAGTAAGGTACGATTTGAAGTATGCAAGTGCATGACCTCTTATACCATAGTGGTCAAGTTTGTGGAGTAGGATGCTGTGGTTTACTGTGTCAAAAGCTTTCCTTAGGTCAATAAAAAGTCCTAATGGATATTCCTTATTTTCGAGTGCTGTGTAAAGCAGGTTTATCATTTTTACGATTGCATCATTAGTGCTTTTATTTTTTCTGAAGCCAAATTGGCAGAGGTTGAGTATGCTTTGCGTCGTTATAAACAAGTATAATCTCTTATGCAAAGTTTCTCGAAGATTTTGGATAGCAACGGTAAGTTTGATATTGGCCTATAGTTGTTAACGTCTGTGGGGTCACCCCCTTTGTGTATTGGTGTAACCCTAGCTGTTTTGAGTAGTGTCGGGAAAGTGCTAGTTTCTAGTGATTTGTTAAAAAGTAATGAAATAGCATGTGAAAGGACATGGGCTGGGACTTGAGACAGATTACCTGATTTATTTTTAAGTGACTTGATTATCATGGTGATTTCAGTGGGCTCAGTAGGTGCAAGATAGAAGGAGGATGGGAAATTCCCATCTAGGTAATCACTTGCTCGGGTGTTGGTATCTGGGATTTTACTGGTAAGATTTGATCCTATGGTTGAGAAGAAGTCATTTATTTTGTTTACTGTATCATTAGGCTGTAGTGGTGTTTCATTTGGTTTAGTTAGGACAATATCCCTAGTTTTTTTCAGTTTGTGGGTGCCCAGAATCTGTGCGAGTGTTTTCCAGGTCTTTTTTACATCTCCTCTTGTTTCAGTGAATCTGCTGGAGTAGCACAATTGTTTGGCTTTTTTTTATTTGTTTGGTGTGAACTGATGAATAGTGTTTAATAAAATCTTTATGTATGAAGCCCCATCTATATTGTTTTTCATATTGATGTTTCTTGTTAATTGATTTTAGTAAGCTGATAATTAGCCATGGGCAACCTAGCCATTTATTTGTAATCTGTTTCATTTTTATAGGACAATGTTTGTTGTATAGTCTAAGTAATTTGTTAAGAAAATTGTCTGTCCAATCATCGATACCCTTGGTGTTGGGAAATTCTAAAGCCCAGTCAACGGTCTCTATCTCTGCTGTGAAGTTATTTATTGAGGCATCGTCATGGAGTCTAAATGAAACTTTGGTGTATTCTAGAGGTGGTTTACTAATGTTTGTTAAGAGGAAGGTGGGGTAGTGGTCTGTAGTGCTGTCTGTTATTATCCCTGATTTAAGAGGGGCTAGGATATTGGTCCATATATGGTCAATTATGGTTGCACTCATCTCAGTAAGCCTGGTTGGTTTTGTTATTGTTGGTATGAGAAGTGTGTTGTTCATATTATTGATGAAATCAGTTACTGGCTGGTCATCTGGTAGGCCAAGGTTGATGTTGAAGTCCCCAGCTAAGATAAGGTGGTGCTTGTTCATTTGGTTGTTTGTTAGTAGCGTTTTTAGTTTATCGCTAAAATGTGGGATGTTTGTATGAGGCATCCGGTAAATGGCCCCAATTGTTATCAGAGTCTTAAGGTTTGGTGCAGTAAAATTAGCAAAAATATATTCTCCATATTCATCACTATAGCAAGTGGTGTCACAACAGGATATTTCATTAGAGTAATAGATCGCAATACCACCCCCAACTTGGTGTGGTCTGCAGTTATGTATTGCTGTGTATCCTGGTAGTGAGTAGATATCTATTGTATGCTGCTTAAGCCAGGTTTCAGTAAGAACAATACATGTGAAGGTTGTCTTTAGGGAATCAAGGAGGTCATCATAGTGTTTGCTTAAGGATCGGACGTTGTAGTTAAGAACTGTTATACTTTTAGCAGTATTTAGGACAGTGTTGGCTTGTGATGCTTTGTAATAGAGGCAGTTACTTTCCAGTAAATTTTGATAGGGCGTTAGATTATATAGGTTTAGATCAGGGTCGACGTGATCATTCATCATTTAGGTTAAATAGTAATTTTATTATATCATGTATAGTGTGGTGAATTCTAGTATTGATATCTGTAGTAAGGGGATGTTTGGACAAGTATAATAATAATAATAATAATAATAATAATAATAATAATAATAATACTTTATTGAGACATTGTACAATTATATATGGTAGACATAGTTATACATAGTTATTACATAGTTATTACTTAGTTATTAATGAGATGTACATGCCAAAAGCCCCTAATATGCTGTGCATTGCGGGCATTCTTAGGACTACTTAATTCTAGACTACATGGTAAAAAGTTATGGTTGATAATTTATAAAATAAGTAAAGTTGCATATCTAAGTTATAAGGTTTGAATATAAGTTGAACATATCAATTAATTGTAGCAATGCAACTAATTGAGTGAGATAACAATTTAAAACAATTAATTGCATTGCAGTTAGTTTACATGGTCATTATAATGTAAGTGTTTTACATTCAATTGATTAGTCAGGTTTTACGTTAATGATTATTCATTTCGTATTGGGAATGTTTGATATTGAGCAATTAGCTTTGGGTGAGGTGGTGGTTTTTTAGCATCGTTTTGAATTGGGGTACAGGTAGGGTTTCTTTGGCAATGACAGGTAATGAATTCCAAATTTTCGTGCCTTTTATATGCATTGAGTTTTTACATAGTGTTAGATGGACACGGGGAACATCGAGGAGTGATCTGTGTCTAGTGTTATGGTCATGTGTTCTGTTAAAATTGGTAAGGAGAAGTTTGAGTGGTGGGTTAATATTTGCATAGAGTGTTCTATGTATGTAATAGTCACAGTAAAAAGTATGGATGTCTTGTATGGTGAGTAAGTTTAGGTTTTTGAATATTGGTGGAGTATGTTGCCTGGAGTGAGAATTTGTTATCATTCTAACTGCTGCCTTTTGTTGTGTTATTAGTAGTCTGAGATGAGTTATTGATGTAGAACCCCATGCGCAGATTCCATAGGTGAGGTAGGGGTAAATGAGTGAGTGATATAGGGTAAGGAGAGCTGGTAGTGGAACATAGTACCGTATCTTGGATAGTATTCCCACGGTCTTTGAGACTTTCTTGGAGATTTGTTGTATATGTGTCTGAAATTTGAGGCCACTGTCAAGATGGATTCCTAAGAATTTTCCCTCTGTGAGTTTTGTGATATAGCTAATGCACATTGGTCAAATAGAGTATAGTAACAAATAAACATAATGGAATTGGTATTGAATATGTAGTTCATTATCGTGATGCATTATGTTGTTTTTACTGCTTAAGACTACAAATGTAACAGAAATAATAGTATTTACCTTAAATTGTGGGTGCTGATGTTTGTGGATGATTGTGAAGAGAGTGAAGAGTTATGCTGTGGCCCTACTGGGCTGAGGTGGATAGTAGAGGTTCTGGAACTGAAGTCGATGGTTGTACAGAGTGTCTAACTTTAAGTCATTCAGTAAGTCAGTCAAGTCAGTCAGTTAAGTCATTCAGTAAGTCAGTTAAGTCATTCAGTAAGTCAGTCAAGTCATTCAGTAAGTCAGTCAAGTCATTCAGTAAGTCAGTCAAGTCATTCAGTAAGTCAGTCAAGTCATTCAGTAAGTCAGTCAGTCAGTCAAGTCATTCAGTAAGTCAGTCAGTCAGTCAAGTCATTCAGTAAGTCAGTCAGTCAGTCAAGTCATTCAGTAAGTCAGTCAAGTCATTCAGTAAGTCAGTCAAGTCATTCAGTAAGTCAGTCAACTCAGTCAGTAAGTCAGTCAAGTCAGTAAGTCAGTAAGTCAGTCAAGTCATTCAGTAAGTCAGTCAAGTCATTCAGTAAGTCAGTCAAGTCAGTCAGTTAAGTCATTAAGTAAGTCAGTTAAGTCATTCAGTAAGTCAGTCAAGTCATTCAGTAAGTCAGTCAAGTCATTCAGTAAGTCAGTCAAGTCATTCAGTAAGTCAGTCAAGTCATTCAGTAAGTCAGTCAAGTCATTCAGTCAGTCAAGTCATTCAGTAAGCCAGTCAAGTCATTCAGTAAGTTAGTCATCAGTCAGTAAGTCAGTCAAGTCAGTCAGTTAAGTCATTAAGTAAGTCAGTTAAGTCATTCAGTAAGTCAGTCAAGTCATTCAGTAAGTCAGTCAAGTCATTCAGTAAGTCAGTCAAGTCATTCAGTAAGTCAGTCAGTCAGTCAAGTCATTCAGTAAGTCAGTCAGTCAGTCAAGTCATTCAGTAAGTCAGTCAGTCAGTCAAGTCATTCAGTAAGTCAGTCAAGTCATTCAGTAAGTCAGTCAACTCAGTCAGTAAGTCAGTCAAGTCAGTAAGTCAGTCAGTCAGTAAGTCAGTCAAGTCATTCAGTAAGTCAGTCAAGTCATTCAGTAAGTCAGTCAAGTCAGTCAGTCAAGTCATTCAGTAAGTCAGTCAAGTCATTCAGTAAGTCAGTCAAGTCATTCAGTAAGTCAGTCAAGTCATTCAGTAAGTCAGTCAAGTCATTCAGTAAGTCAGTCAAGTCATTCAGTAAGTCAGTCAAGTCATTCAGTCAGTCAAGTCATTCAGTAAGCCAGTCAAGTCATTCAGTAAGTTAGTCATCAGTCAGTAAGTCAGTCAAGTCATTCAGTAAGTCAGTCAAGTCATTCAGTAAGTTAGTCAAGTCATTCAGTAAGTCAGTCAAGTCATTCAGTAAGTCAGTCAAGTCAGTAAGTCAGTCAAGTCAGTAAGTTAGTCAGTCAAGTCAGTTAGTCAGTCAGTCATTCAGTAAGTCAGTCAGTCAGTCAGTCAGTCAGTCAAGTCAGTAAGTCAGTCAGTCAGTCATTCAGTCAGTCACAAATTTGTTTACCTCTTTATGTGTACAAAGTAACACTTCATTACGGCCACAGGTTATCTCTTGTCTAATAACTTTGTTTTCTTTGTTAATTCTAAGACATAAATGCTTACGCCTTTTCTTGTTACTTTGAGCAGCACTGGTATGCCTTACCACATTTCTTGATCTAAAATCTGCATTTGATATCGCGAACAGAACTGTTATACTACATGAACTAGCCAAAATGAATATTGGTGGTAGCCTACTCTGCTGGATAATAGGATACCTGTCAAACAGAGTATCCTCTGTCCTCTACCAAGGCTTTAGAAGCGAGTCTAAAGAAATGTCCCTAGGTACACCGCAGGGAGGAGTTCTCAGTCCCATGCTATTTAATATTCTGATTAATGCCCTCCTAAATGCTCTACCTGCCTCACCTAAACACATAGCTATAAGCTATGCTGATGACATCATGATACATACAACAGGGCATAAAAAGATGAGTTCCGTTCTTAATGAAGTTCAAGCAATTTGTAATCGACTAGGCCTCATAATATCTTCCTCTAAAACAAAGATATTAACAAGCAAACAACATCCCCCACCCATCTATTTGCAGGGTGAAAACATTAGCTACGTTAAAACTTACAGATATCTTGGTGTAGATGTACCCTTTACCAAATCTACTATACCACAACTAAATAAAAAATGCAAAGATAGACTAAATGCTCTTAAAGCTGTTGCTGGCTACAACCCCAACTATGGTGCTAATGTGAGAATCACGAGAATGATGTACATAGCCTATATTAGGTCCTTAATTGATTATGCTGCTCCCATGTTGATATTAGCTCGAGAAAGTTCTCTCCGACCCTTGGAGTTAATGCAAAATGAAGCTCTCAGAATTATTCTTGGCTGTCCCAAATCTACAAAGGTTCTTAATATGAGGAAGGAGCTTGGTATTACTAGTATCAGTGATAGGATTGTTGAGATTAACACTGTACTTGGTATTAGAATGTTAAGAAATGAACCAGACACTGTCACAATGAATCTTACTAAATGTCTAGAAGTACAGTAAATACTCACAGATCTAAATCTATTGTGAAAACATGCAATTACATTAAGTTTTACAACCTGCATGAATTGTATCACTGTAGGCAACAAGAGCATTTCACCCTTCCATGGAAGATGTGTTCATTTAATATCACATACCTGCAAGTCCCTCCCAAGAAGCTCATTGCTAGTAATCCCTTCCTTAAATCACTTGTTAAAGCAACTGCTCAAGAAGAAATTTATCGCCTAGCTGGTAGCAATAAGTTATCTCAAGTTATATACACTGATGGATCTAAACAGGAGTCTTCTGGCAGGGCTGCATCTGCTCTGGTTGCCACCTCCCTAGTTAAGAACAATAATTTTTTTGAACTAGGCATAAGAATTAACAACTGGGCGTCTACACTGCAAACTGAATTGTTTGCAATCCTTATGGCACTAAAGCTAACTTATGACACTGAGCTTGACTCTATCATCATTACTGATTCTATGTCATCATTGAAGGCTCTTGACTCATATAATGACTCTAACAGCATGCTCATTGGAGAAGCCAGGTATAGATACTCAAAATCCGGACAAAGGAATTAAAGTACATTTGCTATGGATTCCGTCACACATTGGATTACTCCTTCATGATAAAGTTGATATGTTAGCCAAGAAGAGCACCCATAAGGAGAATGTAGAATATAATGTTGGTATATCTGTGTCTAGCATTAGGAATAATATTAGGAGAGAAATAAATAATGAAAATGATAGCTATAGGAATGCAGTTAGAAGCCTGGGTAGATCTATAACCCACTATGATAACATGAATGTAGATAAGTATGTTTATGGAGCAACTTGCAATGTGAACAGACTGACTGATGTTGTAGTGGCCAGGCTTTGGCTTGGCTACAAGTACTTCTGGCAGTTTGGGAGATACACAGATGATGATCAAACTAAATGCAAATTATGTGATCAGGCATATGGTCACTGTCTTGAACACTATGTGCTGAATTGTCCACTTATTGAGGAATATAGAGATAGACAGTATAATAACCTATGTGACATGTCAAGATATCTTATTAGTGAAGGTAGGAAAACCACTTATTCTAAGCAAATTTCCTAAATTTGCTTGTAACAGATAAGTGAACTGTAGATATAAATCCAAATTAATTTCCATGAACGTGCCTATCTGTGCTCATGATAATGCGAGCACAGATGGGCATGTTTGTGGAGCAACTTGCAATGTGAACAGACTGACTGATGTTGTAGTGGCCAGGCTTAGGCTTGGCTACAGGTACTTCTGACAGTTTGGGAGACACAGATGATGATCAAACTAAATGCAAATTATGTGATCAGGCATATGGTCACTGTCTTGAACACTATGTGCTTAATTGTGCACTTATTGAGGAATATAGAGATAGACAATATAATAACCTATGTGACATGTCAAGATATCTTATTCATGAAATAAGATACCATTTGTACTAAGCAAATTTCCTAAATTTGCTTGTAACAGATAATTGAAATGTAGATATAAACCCAAATGTACAATTGTTAACCCCTTTGGGGCCTAGTGCCTAGGCCTTTTGTGTATCCATATGCTCTTGCGCTACCATCCACAGGATGGATATGGGGTGCACAATAAACTAGCCACTTCGGTGGCAAAATCTAATCTGGTATGCCTACTGGGTGTCATGATTGCTTGGCAGATACAAGATATAGTAATTAAAAGATCAAAACACAATTCACTCTCTCTTATTCTTCACAAACACAGCTAGCGTGTAGCAGAGAACTGGACGTGTATGAAGTATGAATGCTGGGGTGTTGGGGGGTGGTTGGGGACGGCGGGTGGTCTCCCGCTGATCCACAACAAGGCGGCCGCTTGAGGAAAAGTAAATTTGCTTTTTCTTCCCACAAACTGTAAGTAAGTAAGTTTATTCAGGTATACACAAACACAGTTACATAGATTATCATACATAGCAGCATATGTGTAGAGAACCTAGAATAACCCAAAAAAAGTCAGAGTGACTTATTTCCATTCTGTCTGACTTTTTTGGGTTATCCTAGGTTTCTACACATGCTGCTATGTATGATAATCTATGTAACTGTATCTGTGTATACCTGAATAAACTTACTTACAGTTTGCGGGAAGGAAAAAACAAATTCCCTTTTCCTCACCCACCCACGCTGGGAGGGATACGTGGGTGGGTGAGGGTGGCGGGGGATAGCAGTAGGACTCCCCCACTGACTCAATGGTTTAACCCACCGTGGGCGACTGCGCATTCAAAAATTTTTCCCCTCCCACGAACCGTGTAATATCAATTTTACGTCGTATTAGATAAAAATGTGCCGCAATTCTTCAATCGTGCAATACCCATAACGTGCAACGTAAACTCGTGCTAAATGACGGTCTACTGTATACTATATATACGTCTGAAACACTGGCTCGTAAGATGCATATATACGACCGAAAGTCAAAGGGTTAAAATCCCCACCAGCATTACTACACAACATGAGTTAGCCTGTCTTTCATAGGTTTGTCTCCTGGCAGTGCCTTTTCCTCTTGAGTAATGTAGGTCCTCTTTGGCATTTTCTTCCAAAAGAGGCCTGTTTCATCACAATTAAACACTTGTTGGGGTTTGAAATTTTCAGTGTCTACAAACCCCTTAAATTCAGACACAAACTTTTCAGCAGCACATTTGTCTGAACTGGCTGCCTCACCATGCCTCACAACACTGTGTATGCCACTACGTTTCCTAAATCTGTCAAACCAGCCTTTGCTGGCTTTAAAATCACTTGCATCAGCACTGGTTCCAGGCATTGTCTTGGACAAGATCTGGTGCAACTGCCTTGCCTTTTCACAAATTATCGCCATGGAAACACTATCACCCGCTCTCTGTTTTTCATTGATCCACACCGCCAACAACTTTTCAACCTCATCCACTGTTTTTGATCTATTTTTGGCAAACATGTCAACACCTTTTGCAACATCAGCTTCCTTGATTTCTTTTCTTTTTGCCAGGATAGAGGTGATAGTAGATTTGTTTTTGTTGTACATCCTGGCAAGCTCACCCACACGTATGCCACTCTCATATTTTTCTACTATCTCCTTCTTCAGTTCGATGGTGTTCCTCACTTTCTTTACCACAGGGGTGCCACTCGGAAGCTTCTTTGGACCCATGGTGTCTTATATTTCACTGTGACAAACATTAAACACAATAAAATTATTGTGAAATGCTTGAATGAGCGCTCTGGGTAATGTTCTCTCAAGGATAAACAAAGCTACTGGCTCATGGCGCCTGCGCGGGGACTCGCGCAAGCACGGGCAGGCGGACAGGTTTGGTATGCGGGCCGATTGTCGGGGAAATAGCTGATTGTTGGGGAAAAATTGGGCCGAAAAAAGCGATTGAAAGTCAAACCGGCCGATACTCAGACCGGCCGAAAGTCGGGGGTCCACTGTATATGAAACTTCTTGAAGCATGGTGTTTATGACAAATCATTATACTGCTGACAGGGTAAGCAGTGGAGTGACACTTGGTGATAAAGCACTGCTGCAGGGAACTCTGGCTTTATTTGTTTTCACTGTTACACATAAACATGTCTGTCTGTCTGTCTGTCTGTCTATCTGTCTGTCTTTCTGTCTAGCTCTGCTTATCTGTCTGCCTGTGTCTGTCTGTCTGTCTGCAAGTGTGTCTGTCTGTCTTTTTGTCTGCCCGTGTGTCTTGGTCTTTCTGTCTGCCTGTGTGTGTATGTCTGTCTGCCTGTGTGTGTGTCTTTCCGTCTGCTTGTCTCTCTGTCTCAGGGAGCGGCTCGTAAACCTATTGGTTTACAAGCTGCTCCCTGATTCCTGAGCAAGTGAAAATGCATATTATTTGCGTCATGTTTATGTTTTATATCTACAAGCACTATATAGCACTTTGCCTGGAATTTTGGGGTTATCCTAGGTAATTTACACTATGTATAATAACTGAACTTATGTGTACACATGAGAGAGAGACAGAGATATAGACAGATAGACAGAGATATAGACAGACAGATACAGAGAGACTGCCAAAGCCAGCTAGCCAGCCTGCTGAATACATATTACACATGTTCCGGAATCGTTTCTCTTTACTTAGGGCATAGGTTATAAAACATTCTGGCAGGATGACACTACCAATGGTATCAAAAATGAAAGGATGTTACACATGGTTATTATCGAGGTTTTTTATATTTCCTCGACTACTTGTGGTCACATCCATCATTTTCCTCTTAAAAGGGGACTGTTAATACGACATGACATCAGTGAATCCCTGGTGTTTGCCACGCTATTTGCTGAAGCTGGCGCTCAATTGAACTGGTGCTCCCACAAGATACTAAATGGTCCCAGATTTTTTTAATACTACGCACATCAAGTGTTAAGACACATTCTATACTGACCAGGCATCTCAGGCCAATCATACCAAATTTGGAGGCAGGAAAATAAAACATAAATGTATGTTGGACTACACAGTAAAGTAGATCCTATGTTTGCACAGTTTAAGGGTTAAATCTAGACAAGATAAGAGTGGTTAACTTTTATTAAAATCTTTATTTAATCTTAATACTAATGCAAGGTAGTCAAGGTGGAGGTTTATAACAATAATAATCTTGAATGTGCAGAGAACCTTCATTGCACGCATAACTGCGATAAACCACCTCAATTCTGGGAACGCTTGAAGTTCCTAAACCTACTCCCTAGAATGCAGGCGGAGAGATACATTATTATATACACGTGGAAAATTCTCGAGGATTAGTACCAAACTTGCACATGAGAGTCACTAACTACAAAAGCAAAAGACTGGCAGGCGATGTAACATTCCCCCAATGAAAATCAGGGTACCACTAGCACGTTGGAGACAACACACAATAAGTGTCAGGGGCCCAAGACTGTTCAACTGCCTCCCAGCATACATCAGGGGGATTACCACAAACCCTTGGCTGTCTTCAGCAGGCACTGGACAGGCACCTAAAGTCGGTACCTGACCAGCCAGGCTGTGGTTCTGTACGTTGGACTGTGTGTGGCCAGCAGTAACAGCCTGGTTGATCAGGCTCCGATCCAACATGAGGCCTGGTCACAGACCGGGCCACAGGAGCGTTGACCCCTGGAACTCTCTCCAGGTATACTCCAGGTAATAAAAACAATGGTTTAAGCAGTAATATTTCATGGATTGGCAGATGTTTAATAGACTAGAGGTCTATAATATAGTATAATAACTGATTAGAAGTTGTTTTGGGTGGTTTGGTTAGCATTGAGGGGATGAGATGATTTTTTAAAAAAAGTCCTAAATTTATAAGAAGTCAGGGGATCCTTTACTGTTAAATAGTGAATTCCAGATCTTCAGGCCCTTTAGTGCATAGCATTTTTGCATAGTGAGGGCTGACAAGATTGTCGAAAGTGCCTTATGCCTTGTATTGTGACTGTGCATTCTGTTGTAACTGTCAAGGAGTGTTTAACCCTTTTGGGCAGGCCTACTAGTACGTGTAAATTCTAGCGGCCTCAAATTAAAGGAAATGGCTGGTAGGCCCCAATGAAAGAATGGGTCTTTGTGGTCAGTGTGCGGGTATAAAAAACCTGCAGCACACCCTGCATGAGAAAAAAATCCCCGATATTTTTTTTTAAAAACATTTTGCAGTCTTTTTCATGGTATTTATTGATGTATTCTCGCTTGGTCTTTGATAGAATGGAAAATATTTACAGAAATAGAGGTGATTTTAATTGGTTTACGATGACAAGTACAGTAGATCATCAAGCACGGTATTCTTCCTGAAAACATTGTGTTAGATAATTTTGTGTTAGATAATTAAAAGAACTTATGGGAAAAAAGGGTTATTCTTGGGAGTCCCAAAAAGCCAAACAAGTTTTTGACCAAAGATCTTAAAAAATAAAAGTGAATATGAATTATAGTTCATTATCGTGATTTATTATATTTTTTACGCTTAAGACTACAAATGTAACAGAAATAAAATTTTAAGGGACCCCCGCCATTGAATTTAATCCGTTCCAGGAGCTTGTTCTTAACGTGAAATGTTCGAAGGCGATTTAATTTCCCCTAAAATAATAAAAAACAATTAACCGTTTTCTGCTGTCAGGAGGCATGACAAAATAGTACTTCCTGTGAAGCTATTATCAACTCAACAACTTATTTATCTATCGCAACCATCTAATATGACATAATAAACAATCAAATAACATAAAAACCTGATATACATTGAATGAATAAATATTATGTCATTACGAGGGGGTTGGGGGGGCGGGCATTCTGCACAGCTGTCACCCTTTTTTCCTTCAGCGTGTTAGTATGGAAACGGAGTTTGTAATTTTTACATTAGATCACTGTCAGCTTCACGGAGTGAACACAAACGAGTGCCAGGCTGGCAACAGCAACAATGATTTGTTTACAAAACTCCCTCCCCGCCTTCATTTAATCTTGTTTACTCACCACTGCCTCTACCACCACTGCCTCTCACCACTGCCTCTACCACCACTGCCTCTACCACCACTGCCTCTCATCACTGCCTCTACCCTGCCTCTACCACCAATGCCTCATCCCCCTCCCACTGCCCTACCTCCACTGCCCTCCCCTGCCCTCACCACTGCCTCTCCACCACTGCCTCTCACCACTGCCCTACCACCACTGCCCTCACCACTGCCTCTAACCACTGCCTCTCCCACTGCCTCTCCACCACGCCTCTCCTCCACTGCCTCTACCCCTTGCCTCTACCACCCCTCTCACCACTGCCTCCTCCCCCTCCTCTACCACCACTGCCTCTACCTCCACTGCCTCTCACCACTTCCTCTTTCTACCACTGCCTCTCCACTGCCTCAACCACCAC
>WNWK01017240.1:0-42887 GCA_009830355.1 Cherax destructor | reverse complement strand
AATATATTGATTATTTTAATTGCTCCTTCCTAGGAAAGTATTGGTTTGGAATAGAGTTGTCGATGAGTGGAACAAACTCCCGAGTACAGTTATAAAGGCTAAAACGTTGTGTGTTTTAAAATAGGCTAGATAAATATATGAGTGGGTGCGGTGGGTGTGAGTTGGTCCTGACTAGCTTGTGCTACTAGGTCAGATGCCGTGCTCCTTCCTTAGTGAATGTAACCTGACTTGGCTGGGTCGGGGCATTGGCCTTGCCGGTGGAGCCTTGGACCTGCCCTCGCATGGCCAGTAGGCCTGCTGCAGTGTTCCTTCTTTCTTATGTTCTTATGTTCTGTGTGTCCATGCATTGTTTGTAACGGCTTGACAAAGCTCCTGGAGAGCAAAACGTTGCCACAATAAAATGTCTCATTAGTTGCATTTGTGTCCTCTTACTTACAATAAAGACACCCAGATGTTGCACATGTGTCTTAATTTCATCTTGTCGGTATTGTATACCATTCTTGTACAGTTCTGGGTTATATGGCAGAGCTGACGGTGTCTTGAAGACACAGCTTTTAAAATATACACAATTTATTATCTATATATAATTGACAGTCTGATGGAAGCTTTGACATTTTCAATTATAATGTTAAATTTACTCAAACAATATTTAGAAATGTAAAATAAAATACGGCACGATTTGTTTTTCTCACTTTTGTTTTAACCTTTTGTTTGTGTGAGCTGGTGAGTCCGTCACATGGACCAGCAACGTCACGTGAGCTGGTGAGTCCGTCACATGGACCAGCAATGTCACGTGAGCTGGTGAGTCCGTCACATGAACCAGCAACGTCACGTGAGCTGGTGAGTCCGTCACATGAACCAGCAACGTCACCTGAGCTGGTGAGTCCGTCACATGGACCAGCAACGTCACGTGAGCTGGTGAGTCCGTCACATGGACCAGCAACGTCACCTGAGCTGGTGAGTCCGTCACATGGACCAGCAACGTCACGTGAGCTGGTACGTCCTTCACATGGACCAGCAACGTCATGTGAGCTGGTACGTCCTTCACATGGACCAGCAACGTCATGTGAGCTGGTACGTCCTTCACATGGACCAGCAACATCACTCACCAAGCTTGACAACATTCACCAATATTTTTGCTAAAACTACCAGCCACCACCTCTGACAACGTACACTTTTGCCAACATTGCCCCACACCACCCATGACAACATGAAATTTAACTTCTATCAACTGTGCCACACACCAGGCCCAGTGCCACTCAAACATCAAATTTCCCTACAAAAAAAGGACATATGCATCATGTTGACCTATATATAGTATTACAGGCTCTGCAGTGTTATATGTTTTATGTAATTTGTAGTCTGCAGTTTGTGATATAGTTTTTGAAGAGCAATAATTATTCGAATGATCTAGTTAATTACTAAGATAATGAAACTGTTCTATATCCTAACATATTGTTGGTGCAATGTCATCTAGGACGTCACACCATGACGTCACCACAGAACGTTTCTGACGTCACCTAGCGACTTCACCCAGGACGTCTGCCTGACGTCACCTCGCTGTCACCCTACAACATCACCTCACGACGTCACGTCTAACATCACTTCATGATGTCACATCGACAGTGTTAATTTACAATTTCGATAGTGAGCAATTTATGATGTTTTCAGTAATGTCTAGAACGAGTGACAAGAAATATTGAAAGGCTTCAGTATCGTAATGTCACATGTTAATTCCTCTCAGTCAGTGTTCCATTACTATTGTTCTCACACATTTGTGAATGCCTTAGTGTCGAATTTTGCAAAGAAAATCATCATTTGCTAGTGCAAGCCATATTGCAATAATATTACCAGGTGTTCAGTGCTGGAGTGCAAGTTTTCCGCGTGTTCCAATGAGATGACCTGAGCCCAGACCATTGTAACACTGTGTTGCATGTCACCCGATGTAACAGTTTGTAGACTGACACTAGTCAGTCCAGACATCAGATATGTGAGTCGTCTGAGCACCATGTATAGAAAGTAATTATGCTCCACGCTCATAGACATCAAGTCAGAATCATTCCTGCTACAATTCCGCATGCGCCTGAGTTGTCCATGCTACGACACACCCTCTCGCCTGCACCACTAACTTGTGCTGTGCAGAGTTCCCGGCAGTGACTGCCCCTACGACAGTAGCAGTCGAGTCATGAGTCGCACTGTCACAAGCAAGTCCTTCACAGACGACGATACATCACACGAGGGCACCACCAGGTTGTGCCCCAGGCTGAGTGAACCCTGCAGCGACTACCACACAATGATATCTCTACTTCACCATCACAGACGAGATTACGCTGTTACATAAGAAAGAAGGAACACTGCAGCAGGCCTACTGGCCCATGAGAGGCAAGTCTAATTCTCCCACCAGCTTAACCTAGTCAAGTCAGTCACACTCACTTAAGGGAGGAGCACGGCATCTGACCTAGAAGCACAAGCGAGTCAGGTCCAACTCACACCCACCCACACGCACTCAAGTATTTATCCAACCTATTTTTAAAACTACACAATGTCTTAGCTTCTATGACGGTACTCGAGAGTTTGTTCCACTTATCCACAACTCTATTACCAAACCAGTGCTTTCCTATATCCTTCCTGAATCTGAATTTTTCCAACTTAAAACCATTGCTGCGATTCCTGTCTATGTAAGATATTTTTAGCACGCTATTTACATCCTGTTTATAAATTCCTGTTTTCAATTTATACATTTCAATCATATCCCCCCTAATTCTACGCCTTTCTAGAGAGTGCAGATTCAGGGCCCTCAGTCTATCCTCATAGGGAAGATTTCTGATATATGGGATCAACTTTACCATCCTCCTTTGTACGTTTTCCAGTGCATTTATATCCATTCTGTAATACGGTGACCAAAACTGTGCAGCATAATCTAAATGTGGCCTAATCGAAGATATATAGAGTTGAAGAACAACCTGAGGGCTTCTATTATTTATACTTCTTGATATGAAGCCAAGGATTCTGTTAGCTTTATTGCGAACACTTATGCACTGTTGTCTTGGTTTCAGATTACTGCTAACCAGAACTCCTAAATCCTTTTCTCAATCCGTAATATTAAGATCTACATTATTTAGTTTATATATGGCATGGTTATTGTCCTGTCCAACATTTAGAACTTTGCATTTGTCTATATTAAACTGCATCTGCCACTTCTCCGACCACTGCATCAGTCTATTCAAATCCTGGAGTGCTCTAATGTCCTCATTTGAATGAATTGGACGGCCTATTTTGGTGTCATCAGCAAATTTGCTTATGTCGCTATTTATTCCCTCATCTATGTCGTTTATGTAAATTATGAACAACAAGGGGCCCAACACTGACCCCTGTGGAACACCGCTTGTGACATGCCCCCATTCTTATTTCTCCCCATTTATGCAAAATCTCTGCCGCCTATTTGTCAGCCATGCCTCTACCCAGGAAAAAATTTCTCCTCCTATTCTGTGTGCCTTAAGTTTCCTCAATAGCCTTTGATGTGGAATTCTATCGAAAGCTTTACTGAAGTCCATGTAAACAATATCATATTCAATACCATCATCTACCTCCTCAAATATCTTAGTGAAGAAAGTTAGTAAATTCGTAAGACAGGAACGCCCCTTTGTAAAACCGTGCTGATATACATTAATCAATTTATGCCTTTCAAGATGGCTTCGGCAATTATTAATTCCAAAAATTTTCCAACTATGGAGGTAAGGCTTATTGGTCTATAGTTCGAAGGTAAGGACCTGTCACTTGCCTTGTAAATAGGTATTACATTTGCCATTTTCCACTTGTCTGGCACTATGCCAGTTTGTAGTGATATACTGAAAAGATTAGCCAAAGGTATGCTAAGTTCCTCTTTACATTCCTTTAAAACCCTCGCAAACAGTTCATCAGGGCCTGGGGATTTGTTAGGTTTTAATTTCTCTATTTGTCTGAGAACCATGTCATTAGTTACCCCAATAATGCATAGTTTATTATTGTCCTGTTCTACATAATTTATTATTTCTGGAATTTCGCTGGTATCTTCCTGAGTAGAAAGTGCGAGGAAGTAGGTAATGAAAAGTTCACACATTTCCTTATCACTGTCGGTGATCTGACCTGAGATACTCTTAATTGGGCCTATCTTTTACATAACTCAGCCTCAGCAATGTCTCCTGACGTGTTGCAGTGCGGGTGTGTCCAGACGCAGGAAGGTGTGGGATGACGCCCACCGAGGCTCATTGTCTTAACACACGATGTTTTTAGCAAACCCCCATTTTCCATGTATATATGTTTAGCATTCTGTGCTAGTGCCCTGCTCCTGCGAGAGAGACCGAGCTTTCATTCAGCCACTTGACACAGTTGGGATGATCGTGGGTAGCATGCCCGAGCGGTAAAGTTAAGTAAGCTTTCTCTATACATGTGTCCCATGACTACCGATAGGGTACTGTGCCCGTAGACTTGTGCTGCCGCCTTGTGGCCATAAGCCTACCTTTAACTCACCACACAACAACCTGCACCCCCTCACTCACTTAGCAGACAGCATACAGTCAACAAGTTCCTCCTCTCTCCCCCACCCACTAGGTAGACCAGGGACATGGCCTTTGGCCAGGAATAGACGCACTGCCTGTATCAAGAACACGAATAAACCTACGCTACAACTCTCAAGAGTATTATTCACCAGACACATGCCCTGAGGGCCGTGGGACCAGAGCCTGTCATCTTCACTCATGCAGAGCTCACAAAGAGTCGAGGCTCACGTCCTCTAGCTCTAACAAGGTCGTTAAATTGTGACTCCATACACGTTATTTTGGAGTGTTACTAAAGGGTTTTAATGACACACTCTACACCAAAGACAGTAAGTGACTGTTGTCAGTACACTGAATGGACATTCACTGGTATGATAATAAGTAAATATTTCCAGAAACCCAGGAACTGCCTAGAGATACACCTACACCCAGGACACAACACTGCCCTTGTCTAGATAGAGGTAAAATCTATTTTTACGAAGCAAGGAATGGTAGGTGTTTCTCTATGAATTAATTAATGATCTGATTGGAATGAACTAATCAGTCCCCAGTCATAACAACACACCTTTATTTTAGACACACACACACAAACACAATCAGTGAAGAGGCGGGGCCAGGAGCTATGACTCGACCCCTGCAACCACAAATAGATGAGTTCAAATAGGTGAGTACACACACACACACACACACACACACACACACACGCCCCCGTTGGCCTAGTAGGTAAAGCTCTTGCTTCACGCACGGAGGGGCCGGGTTCAAATTCCCGGTGGGGCAGAAACATTTCGAAGTGTTTCTACACATACACACACACATATATATACAACAGGCCTAGTGTCTAATTGACATGTGCCTAGGACAAAATGGTAACTAACACACACACACACACACACACACACACATGAAAGGCCCTTGGAGCTAGTGATCATTTGTTCTGTGTTTTGATTATATAGTTGAGCTACAAGTGGAGAGGGAGCAGGAATAGGAAGGGAGAAACGAAACTACAAAGGGGGACTACACAGGCATGAGGAACTTCCTACAAGACGTTCAGTGGGGGAGAGAATTGGCAGGAAAACCAGTAAAAGAAATGATGGAATATGTGACAACCAAATGCAAAGAGGCAGAGAGAGGTTTGTCCCCAGAAAAGAAGTAATGGGAAACCAGAACGAGTCCTTGGTTCACCCAAAGGTGTAGGGAGGCAAAACTAAGTGTAATAGAGAATGGAAAAGTACAGAAGACAAAGGACCCAGGAAAATAAAGAGATTAGCCGAAGAGCCAGAAACGAATATGCACAGGTAAGAAGGGAGGCTCAGCGACAATATGAAAATGATATAGCATCAAAAGTCAAGTCTGACTCGAAGCTGTTGTATAGCCACATCAGGAGGAAAACAACAGTCAAGGACCAGGTAATCAGGCTGAGGAAGGAAGGTGGGGAGTTCACAAGAAACGACCAAGAGGTATGTGAGGAGCTCAACATGAGATTTAAAGAAGTATTTACACAGGAGACAGGAAGGACTCCAGGAATTCAGAATAGTGAGGTATACCAACAAGTGCTGGATGAAATACACACAACCGAGGAGGAGGTGAAGAAGCTGCTATGTGAACTCGATACCTCAAAAGCGGTGGGACCGGACAACATTTCTCCGTGGGTCCTTAGAGAGGGAGCAGAGATGGAAATAAATGGTATAAAATACCGACACAATGGAAAAATAAACACATAAGAATGGTACACTGCAGGTCCTTTAAGTCACACTATGTTTTTAACTATCACACTACTTTTTAAGACTCACATGCAGCTTTCTCCACCTGACCCAGCATTCTCCACCTGACTGTACCCTATATATATCTCCATGTTGCTCATTTTCCAGGTAGATCTGTCTGTGACTCGATAAAGCCCACTGCGTGGGCGAAACGTTGTCAATAAAGGATCACATTATACTGCTTATGTGTTTATTTTTCCAGGGAGCAGAGATGTTGTGTGTGCCACTAACACAAATCTTCAACACATCCATTGAAACTGGGCAACTACCTGAGGCGTGGAAGATGGCAAATGTAGTCCTAATTTTTAAGAAAGGAGACAGACACGAGGCATTAAACTACAGACCTGTGTCACTGACGTGTATAGTATGCAAAGTCATGGAGAAGATCATCAGGAGGAGAGTGGTGGAGCACCTAGAAAGACACAAGCTTATAAACGACAACCAGCACGGTTTCAGGGAAGGAAAATCCTGTGTCACAAACCTACTGGAGTTTTATGACAAGGTAACAGAAGTAAGACACGAGAAAGAGGGGTGGATAGACTGCATTTTTTTTGGACTGCAAGAAGGCGTTTGACACAGTTCCTCACAAGAGGTTAAAGCAAAAGCTAGAGGATCAGGCACACGTAACAGGAAAAGCACTGCAATGGGTCAGAGAATATCTGACAGGGAGGCAACAACGAGTCATGGTACGTGACGAGGTGTCAGAGTGGGCACCTGTGACGAGTGGAGTTCCACAAGGGTCAGTCCTAGGACCTGTACTGTTTTTGGTATATGTGAATGACATAATGGAAGGGATAGACTCAGAAGTGTCCCAGTTTGCAGATGATGTGAAGTTAATGAGAAGAATCAAATCAGTCGAGGATCAGGCAGGACTACAAAGAGACCTGGACAGGCTACAAGCCTGGTCCAGTAACTGGCTCCTTGAATTTAACCCTGCCAAATGTAAAGTCATGAATATCGGGGAAGGGCAAAGAAGACCGCAGACAGAGTATAGTCTAGGTGGCCAAAGACTGCAAACCTCACTCAAAGAAAAAGATCTTGGGGTGAGTATAATACCGAGTACATCTCCTGAGGCACACATCAATCAGATAACTGCTGCAGCATACGGGCGGCTGGCAAACCTAAGAATAGCGTTCCAATACCTCACTAAGGAATCATTCAAGACTCTGTACACCATATACGTCAGGCCCATACTGGAGTATGCAGCACCAGTTTGGAACCCACACCTGGTCAAGCACGTCAAGAAATTAGAGAAAGTGCAAAGGTTTGCAACGAGACTAGTCCCAGAGCTAAGGGATTGTCCTACGAAGAAAGGTTAAGGGAAATTGGCCTGACGACACTAGAGGACAGGAGGGTTAGGGGAGACATGATAACGACATATAAAATACTGCGAGGAATAGATAAGGTGGACAGAGACAAGATGTTCCAGAGAGGAGACACAGAAACAAGGGGTCACAATTGGAAGTTGAAGACTCCTATGAGTCAAAGGGATGTTAGGAAGTATTTCTTCAGTCATAGAGTTGTCAGGAAGTGGAATAGCCTAGAAAGCGACATAGTGGAGGCAGGAACCATACATATTTTTAAGACTAGGTTTGATAAAGCTCAAGGAGCAGGTAGAGAGAGGACCTAGTAGCAATCAGTGAAGAGGCGGGGCCAGGAGCTATGACTCGACACCTGCAACCACAAATAGGTGAGTACAAATAGGTGAGTACACACAAACACAGCCCCGGTGGCCTGGTGGCTAAAGGTGGACAGAGACAAGATGTTCCAGAGAGGGGACACGCACGGAGGGCCCGGGTTCAATTGCCGGCGAGGCGGAAACATTTCGAAGTGTTTCCTTACATACACACACACACACACACATACAACAGGCCTAGTGTCTAATCGACATGTGCCTAGGACAAAATGGTAACTAACTAACACTCACACACATGGTAAAGTACTTACACACACAGTAAGTACATGGTCAATAAAGACTGCAGACAGAGTACAGGCTAGGGGAGGAAAGACTGCAAATCTCACCAGAGAAAAAGGATCTTGGGGTGATTATAATACCGAGCACATCCCCTGAGGCGTACATAAACCAAATAACTGCTGCAGCATATGGAAGCCTGGCAAACCTAAGAACAGCGTTTCGACACCTCAGTAAGGAATCAATCAAGACTGTACACCGTGTACGTCAGGCTAATATTGAAGTATTCAGCACCAGTATGGTCAAACACGTCAAGAAAATAAAGAAAGTGCAAAGGTTTGCTACAAGATTAATCTCTGAGCTAAGGGGTATGTCCTACGAGGAGAGGTTAAGGAAAATCGACCTGACGACACTGAAGGACAGGAGAGAGAGAGAGAGATAGGGGGATATGATAATGACATAAAATCCTGAGAGGAATTGGCAAGGTGGACAGAGACAGAATGTTCCAGAGATGGGACACAGCAACAAGGAGCCTCAACTGGAAGTTGAAGACTCAGATGAGTCACAGGGATGTTAGGAAGTATTTCTTCAGTCATAAGGTTGTCAGGAAGTGGAATAGTCTGGAGAGTGATGTAGTGGAGGCAGGATCCATACATAACTTTAAGACGAGGTATGATCAAGCTCAGGGAGCAAGGAGAGAGTGGACCTAGTAGCAATCAGTGAAGAGTCGGGGCCAGCAGCTATGACTCGACCTCTGCAACCACAATTAGGTGAGTACAAACACACACACTCACATACTGTAGCGACCAGTGAAGAGGCGGGGCCAGAAGCTATGACTCGACCCCTGCAAACACATATAGGTGAGTACACACACACACACATATACTCACCCAGCCTATACACACACATAGAGGAGAGGATGAACCAGCAAGACTGGACCTAGTGTTCTCCTCATATAATGCAGATTTTGAGGACATTACAAGTGAAAGAACCCTAGGGGCCGGTGACCACGTGATTCTGAGCTTCGAATACATAGTAGAGTTACAAGTGGAGAGGGAAGCAGGAAGGGCAGGACGAATGAAGCCAGACTACATGAGAGGGGACTACACAGGCATGAAGAATTTCCTGCACGAGCTTCAGTGGGACAGAGAACTGACAGGGAGATCAGTAAATGAGATAAAGGAATGTGTGAGAACAATATGCAAGGAAGCTGAGGAGAGGTTTGTACCCAAGGTTAACAGAAATAACGAGAAGGCCAGGACGAGCCCTTGGTTCACCCAAAAGTGTAGAGAGGCCAAAACCAAGTGTGCTAGTGAATGGAAGAAGTATAAAAGGCAAAGGACCCAGGAGAATAAGGAGAGCAGTCGTTGAGTAGTCGTTGCCCAACGACAATACAAAAATGACATCAGGAGAAAAACAACAGTCAAGGACCAGGTAATCAGGCTCTGGAAGGAAGGAGGGGAGGTCACAAGAAACGACCGAGAAGTATGTGAGGAACTCAACATGAGATTCAAAGAAGCATTCATAGAGGAGACAGAAGGGACTCCAGAAAGATGAAGAGGTGGAGTACACCATCAAGTGTTGAACACAATACATACAACCGAGGAGGAGGTGAAGAGGCTACTAAGTGAGCTAGATACCTCAAAGGCAATGGCACCGGATAACATCTCTCCATGGGTCCTGAGAGAGGGAGCAGAGGGGTGGGTAGATTGTGTATTTTTTGGGGGGGACTAAATATTCTTTTGGCTATGCATCGTGAAGAAGTCTACTTCTTTCAGTGTTGTTTGTACCGTCAGCAAATTTAATCTGTGCCCAAAGAAAGACATGAACCGCTTTTTTATGCTATTATAAAGAGTAAAAGTAAAAAAAATAAATGATTGTATCATCTAAGGTAATTTTTGTTTAGTGCAAATTCACTCAAATTCTAATTCAGATTTTTATTTCTTTCTAAGCATTACAAAAATAATATAGGTAAATGTAATAAATCAATGTTAGGCACAAAAAAGCAACAAGTATGCAATATATTTGGTGCATGTAATGAGAAATATTGCAAACTGTACGTTATATGGCAAGAGAAAGTTCATTGCATTTCTTATCAAGTACAAATGAGGAATTAAATACTCATACACTGTCTGATGATAACAATGTATTACTCTGTTAAGCATCAAAAAATCGTCTTTTTCAACATTTTAATTTTTTAACATGTTAAGAAAAGTCGATTTATATTTTTTGTAATAACTTTAATGTATAATAAAGTGTAGAGGTACAAGTTTGTCTTATACTTATACATTTTTATTTTATAGTTTTGGAAATGCGTCTACCCTTCACGGGCAAGCCTTGCCATACTTTGTCCTGAAATGTGGAATATTCCAGGAGAAATATTAAAATTAGTGTAAAAGTTAATAGTCAATGTTGCTCAGAAAGAAGTGTTATACCGACATGATTCAATTTTCGATTACAAAATTTTTTCCTATGCCTGGTAATGAGTTTAATTAACTTTAATTATCTCATTTCTTATCTAATTCTAATACATTTACTTGACAGCGCTATTTCTATCCAGGAATAGTTGAAACTAATTTCAAACACAGATCATAAGCCTGGTCTCTAACTGGGCTATGGTTAACACTTGTTTAATGAAGCTGTGGGGGTTGGTTCCTAGTCCTGTCTTCACTGTTCACTCGGAAACACATTTCACTATAGACATTAGACATACAAATTTACTAGATAGTTACACACTTTAATGTCTTCAAGAATTCTCCATAAGAGCAGCTCAAACCTTGCTTGTACTTAAAACACGCTGACATCACAGGAGGGCATCTCTCTGTGTCTTTACATCTATCACTCGAAGCTTCTGCTTCATATTGCAGCTATGACACTTACTCTTTCAATAACAGCAAAAAAAATTACCAACTTGAATTACTATCAAAATGATTATTTCAGCCTACTAAAGAACGCTGACATGTTAAACAAGGTATATGAAATAAGCAAATGTATTACAGATGCGTCATAAAATGATGAAGAGCAAGAAGCGTCTATCAGTTCATATCTTAATAACTTGTTAATTAATACATTTGCAATCTTTCTGATAACTTTAAATAATGATAATGATGACTTACTAATATTACACAGCTGGTTTCTTCTACACTACATATTTATTCACTACACTTGAGTTACGAAAAGTTTCATGTATCATGTAAGACTGAACAAAGGTCTGTATTTGAGAATGTTCACAATAAGAACAGTTCTGAAATATTCACAGAGAATATTTATCACACCTTAACATAAGTATGACTCCAGGAAATTTAGCTTTTTGCCTCCAGAGTGGCTGGTTTATTGTGCACTTCATATCCATCCTGTGGAGGGTAGAGCAAGAGCATATGGATACACAAAAGGCCCAGGAACTAGGCCACAAAAGGGTTAACAGGAGTACATCTGAATTTTGATCTACAGTTCACTTAAGTGTCGCAAGCAAATTTAGGAAATATGCTTAACATGTCTGGTATCTTATTTTAATTAAGATATCATGACACATCACATAGGTTATCGAGTGCATCTCTGCTTTACTATACAGTGCAATAACTAAAGAATGCCTCTTCTGATCGGCCTTTAACCCTAAATACTGATGCATCTTTATTGAAAGTTTTTAGTACTAATTTTCGGCTGTATGGACGCCCCTTTTCCAAATGTTTAAAGCAATTTTATCAGAATTTCCGTAAAATAAAAAAAGCAAAATATTTCTTAAATTATTGTAAAAAATAATTCACGTTAAGCGCTAAATCCATGTGGGTGATTCAACACAAGATGTGGTGGAGGCTCGATCCTCCGTCTGCTGAGTGCCAGACAGACGCGCTTCCCATTTCTACTTACCTATATCCTTATATTATTGTAGAGAAATTTATATATATATATATATATATATATATATATGTCGTGCCGATTAGGTAAAACTGGTCAATTAGCAAGAACTCATCTAAAATTAAGTCCTTTCTAAAAATTTCTCTTATACGTTTAAAGATATATTTTTTCATTTATGTTAATGTAAGATTTATAATTTTGTACCAAGAGAAACTTTGAAAACCTACCTAACCTTATTACAACAAGCGCAATTTAATTTAGCCTAACCCAACTAAATATATTTTAGATACGTTAACATTAATTTAATAATAAACAAACACAATGAAATATTTTTTTCGTTATGTTCAGAATGATTTTGGCGATATTATTGCATACACAAATTTTCCCTTGTCTTATATGGCAAGGTGAGCATTGCTATTTAAGCCAAAATCGCAAGTTTTACCTAATCGGCACGACATATATATATATATATATATATATATATATATATATATATATATATATATATATATATGCTATATATATATATATATATATATATATATATATATATATATATATATATGCTATATATATATATATATATATATATATATATATATATATATATATATATATATATATATATATATATATATATATATATATATATATATATATATATATATATATATATATATATATATATATATATATATATATATATATATATATATATATATATATATATATATATATATATATATATATATATATATATATATATATATGTCGTGCCGATTAGGTAAAACTTGCGATTTTGGCTTAAATAGCAAAGTTCATCTTGCCATATAAGACAAGTGAAAATTTGTGTATGCAATAATTTCGCCAAAATCATTATGAACCTAACGAAAAAATATATTTCATTGTGTTTGTTTATTATTAAATTAATGTTAACGTATCTAAAATATATTTAGTTGGGTTAGGCTAAATTAAATTGCGCTTGTTGTAATAAGGTTAGGTAGGTTTCAAAGTTTCTCTTGGTACAAAATTATAAATTCTTACTTTAACATAAATGAAAAAATATATCTTTAAACGTATAAGAAAATTTTAGAAAGGACTTAATTTTAAATGAGTTCTTGCTAATTGACCAGTTTTACCTAATCGGCTCGACATATATATATATATATATATATATATATATATATATATATATATATATATATATATATATATATATATATATATATATATATATATATACATACAAGCTCAACATCTGGTACCTGGATGATGGCACTCTGGCAGGTACTGGGGAGTCCCTGTTAGAGGACCTACAACGGGTGAAGACACAGGAGAAGCCTTAAGACTCATCCTTAATCCCTCAAAGTGTGAAATTATCACAACATATCAGGAAATAATCAATGCGGTGCAAACAATCCTCCCAGAAGTCACTACTACCACTCCATCCAACAGTACCCTCCTGGGAGCACCGCTGGGTCACCACGCCATCGACACTGTCCTCAAGGACAAAGTGAATGACCTAAAAAGAATGGAGGAGAGAATAAGTGATATGGATGCCCATGATGCCCTGTATCTCCTCACAAGGTGTCTTACTATGCCAAGACTCACTTACTTCTTGAGGTACGCACCCTCTTTTGACAACCCAACACTTGAAGAGTATGACGCACACCTGAGATCAACCTTCAAGAAGGCACTGAATCTGTCACTAGAGGATCAGCAATGGGAGCAGGCAACACTCCCAGTGCGACTGGGAGGTATAAGGGTGCGCAAAGCAAGGCAGGTAGCGTTACCTGCATTTCTGTCATCGTGTTTGGCCTCCTGTGGATTAGTCAAGAGGATTGTCCCTGAACGTTTGAGAGGTGTGGTGGGAGCTCAAGACCCCAAGTTCATTGAAGCAGCAGTGCAGTGGGACATCCTGGCAGACTCCTCCAGTAGACCAGCTCCTCCCAATGAGCACAAACAGTCCCACTAGGACAAACCGATCATGGAAAAAATTGCCAACACAATGCTCACCAACGCTTCAGGAAAGAACAAAGCTCGTCTCCTAGCGGTGAAGGCACCAAACTCAGGAGATTTCCTTCTAGCTGTTCCCAATTCCTCTCTGGGGACTCGACTCGACCCACAGGCCATTCGGATTGGTGTTGCTCTTCGCCTAGCCGCCCCCATACTCACCGAACATAGGTGTATTTGCGGCAGGGCGACGGCTGATCAATTCGGACTTCATGGTCTAGTGTGTCACACATCAGAAGGAAGTATGCTAGACATGAGGAGGTCAATGACATCATAAAGAGAAGCCTCGCCACAGCCCGTTGCCCAGCTCAACAGGAACCCCAAGTGCAGAGGTCTGATGGAAGTCAAAAGCGTCCTGATGGAGCCACCATGCTACCCTGGAAGGATGGTAAGCAGATTGCTTGGGACTACACCTGTGCTGCCACATTGGCAGACACCTACCTGCCACACTCCTTAGCCGAAGAGGGTGGAGCTGCCAGCCACAGGGAGACCCAGAAGACCCCAAATATGAAGACCTTCGCTCTTGCTATAACTTCATCCCAATAGGGTCGGAGACCCATGGAGCATGGGGCAAGTGTGCTATAAAGTTTCTCAAGGAGCTGGGTGGAAAACTCATCATAGAAACCAAGGACCACAGGGCGACCAGCTTCCTCTTTCAGAGACTCAGTGTTGCGATCAAGAGGGAAAATGCCTGCAGTATTCTGGGCACGCGGCCCACTACCGGGGAGCTGGACGAAGTATTTGACATGTAGCTCTGAGTTGTCATCTATGTTGTTTTACTCACTATTGTATTCTTGTTAATATATTTTGACAATGTATTGTATCATGAAATAAATTTTATATATATTTAATAAAAAATGGGGTGGTAGGGAAAGTGGAATATTCAAATGGCTTCAGAAAGACATCTAAATATTCTTCCTTGAAGCCTTTTTAACCACTTCTCCGAGGCTATGGGACACACAATTTACACCAGAGGTGGACCCCATCTATATATATATATATATATATATATATATATATATATATATATATGGGAAAACTGAAAAATAGAACCCACACTTATTCAGATTTTTTTTATGAATTCAACAAGATAAGACTTCTGTTTCCGTAACACTCTCAGCAACATGTTTCTTGTCTTTCTCCAAAATTTTCGTTTATAACTCTATAAAGCTGGTGTCCTGTACCTAAAGCAAGATCCATTGCATGTTTATATTCAACAGTGCCATGTGAACCAGTGTTTACATTAAGTAGTGCCATGTGAAACAGTGTATACATTAAGCAGTGCCATGTGAACCAGTGTTTACATTCAGCAGTGCCATGTAGACCAGTGTTTACATTAGGCAGTGCCATGTGAACCAGTGTTTATATTCAACAGTGCCATGTGAACCAGTGTTTATATTCAACAGTGCCATGTGAACCAGTGTTTACATTCAGCAGTGCCATGTGAACCTGTGTTTATATTCAACAGTGCCATGTGAACCAGTGATTATATTCAAAAGTGCCATGTGAACCAGTGTTTCCATTCAGCAGTGCCATGTGAACCAGTGTTTATATTCAACAGTGCCATGTGAACCAGTGTTTACATTCAGCAGTGCCCTGTGAACCAGTGTTTATATTATACAGTGCCATGTGAACCAGTGTTTATATTCAACAGTGCCATGTGAACCAGTGTTTACATTCAGCAGTGCCAGGTGAACCAGTGATTATATTCAACAGTGTCATGTGAACCAGTGTTTACATTCAGCAGTGCCATGTGAACCAGTATTTACATTCAGAAGTGCCATGTGAACCAGTGTTTATATTCAACAGTGCCATGTGAACCAGTGTTTATATTCAACAGTGCCATGTGAACCAGTGTTTACATTCAGCAGTGCCATGTGAACCAGTGTTTATATTCAACAGTGCCATGTGAAACAGTTATTATATTCAACAGTGTCATGTGAACCAGTGTTTACATTCAGCAGTGCCATGTGAACCAGTGTTTACATTCAGCAGTGCCATGTGAACCAGTGTTTATATTCAACAGTGCCATGTGAACCAGTGTTTATATTCAACAGTGCCATGTGAACCAGTGTTTACATTCAGCAGTGCCATGTGAACCAGTGTTTATATTCAACAGTGCCATGTGAACCAGTTTTTATATTCAACAGTGTCATGTGAACCAGTGTTTATATTCAACAGTGCCATGTGAACCAGTGTTTACATTCAGCAGTGCCATGTGAACCAGTGTTTATATTCAACAGTGCCATGTGAACCAGTGTTTATATTCAACAGTGCCATGAACCAGTGTTTACATGTGCCATTGAACCAGTGTTTATATTCAACAGTGCCATGTGAACCAGTGTTTACATTCGGCAGTGCCATGTGAACCTGTGTTTATATTCAACAGTGCCATGTGAACTAGTGTTTACATTCCGGGCCAGTGCCATGTTTAACCAGCAGTTTAACCATTCATCAGTGCCATGTGAACCAGTGTTTATATTCAACAGTGCCATGTGAACCAGTGTTTATATTCAGCAGTGCCATGTAACCAGTGTTTAATTAAAGCAGTGCCATGTGAACCAGTGTTTATATTAAAGCAGTGCCATGTGAACCAGTGTTTACATTCAACAGTGCCATGTGAACCAGTGTTTACATTCAGCAGTGCCATGTGAACCAGTGTTTATATTCAACAGTGCCATGTGAAACAGTGATTATATTCAACAGTGTCATGTGAACCAGTGTTTACATTCAGCAGTGCCATGTGAACCAGTATTTACATTCAGCAGTGCCATGTGAACCAGTGTTTATATTCAACAGTGCCATGTGAACCAGTGTTTATATTCAACAGTGCCATGTGAACCAGTGTTTACATTCAGCAGTGCCATGTGAACCAGTGTTTATATTCAACAGTGCCATGTGAACCAGTGTTTATATTCAACAGTGCCATGTGAACCATTGTTTATATTCAACAGTACCATGTGAACCAGTGTTTACATTCAGCAGTGCCATGTGAACCAGTGTTTATATTCAACAGTGCCATGTGAACCAGTTTTTATATTCAACAGTGTCATGTGAACCAGTGTTTATATTCAACAGTGCCATGTGAACCAGTGTTTACATTCAGCAGTGCCATGTGAACCTGTGTTTATATTCAACAGTGCCATGTGAACTAGTGTTTACATTCAGCAGTGCCATGTGAACCAGTGTTTACATTCAGCAGTGCCATGTGAACCAGCGTTTATATTCAACAGTGCCATGTGAACCAGTGTTTATATTCAACAGTGCCATGTGAACCAGTGTTTACATTCAGCAGTGCCCTGTGAACCAGTATTTACATTCAGCAGTGCCATGTGAACCAGTGTTTATATTCAACAGTGCCATGTGAACCAGTATTTACATTCAGCAGTGCCATGTGAACCAGTGTTTATATTCAACAGTGCTATGTGAACCAGTGTTTATATTCAGCAGTGCCATGTGAACCAGTGTTTACATTCAGCAGTGCCATGTGAACCAGTGTTTATATTCAACAGTACCATGTGAACCAGTGTTTATATTCAACAGTGCCATGTGAACCATTGTTTATATTCAACAGTACCATGTGAACCAGTGTTTACATTCAGCAGTGCCATGTGAACCAGTGTTTATATTCAACAGTGCCATGTGAACCAGTGTTTATATTCAACAGTGCCATGTGAACCAGTGTTTACATTCAGCAGTGCCATGTGAACCAGTGTTTATATTCAACAGTGCCATGTGAACCAGTGTTTACATTCGGCAGTGCCATGTGAACCTGTGTTTATATTCAACAGTGCCATGTGAACCAGTGATTATATTCAACAGTGCCATGTGAACCAGTGTTTACATTCAGCAGTGCCATGTGAACCAGTGTTTATATTCAACAGTGCCATGTGAACCAGTGTTTACATTCAGCAGTGCCCTGTGAACCAGTGTTTATATTATACAGTGCCATGTGAACCAGTGTTTATATTCAACAGTACCATGTGAACCAGTGTTTACATTCAGCAGTGCCAGGTGAACCAGTGTTTATATTCAACAGTGCATGTGAACCAGTGTTTACATTCAGCAGTGCCATGTGAACTAGTATTTACATTCAGCAGTGCCATGTGAACCAGTGTTTATATTCAACAGTGCCATGTGAACCAGTGTTTATATTCAACAGTGCCATGTGAACCAGTGTTTACATTCAGCAGTGCCATGTGAACCAGTGTTTATATTCAACAGTGCCATGAACCAGTTTTTATAAAAGTGCCATGTAACCAGTGTTTATATTCAACAGTGCCATGTGAACCAGTGTTTACATTCAGCAGTGCCATGTGAACCAGTGTTTATATTCAACAGTGCCTATGTGAACCAGTGTTTATATTCACAGTGGCATGTGAACCAGTGTTTACATTCACAGTGCCATGTGAACCAGTGTTTATATTCAACAGTGCCATGTGAACCAGTGTTTACATTCAGCAGTGCCATGTGAACCTGTGTTTATATTCAACAGTGCCATGTGAACCAGTGATTATATTCAACAGTGCCATGTGAACCAGTGTTTACATTCAGCAGTGCCATGTGAACCAGTGTTTATATTCAACAGTGCCATGTGAACCAGTGTTTACATTCAGCAGTGCCCTGTGAACCAGTGTTTATATTATACAGTGCCATGTGAACCATTGTTTATATTCAACAGTGCCATGTGAACCAGTGTTTACATTCAGCAGTGCCAGGTGAACCAGTGTTTATATTCAACAGTGCCATGTGAACCAGTGTTTATATTCAACAGTGCCATGTGAACCAGTGTTTACATTAAGCAGTACCATGTGAACCAACGTTTACATTCAGCAGTGCCATGTGAACCAGTGTTTACATTCAGCAGTGCCATGTGAACCAGTGTTTACATTAAGCAGTGCCATGTAGACCAGTGTTTACATTCATCGGTGTCCTGTGTACCAGTGTTTACATTCATCGGTGTCCTATGTACCAGTGTTTACATTCATCGGTGTCCTATGTATCAGTGTTTACATTCATCGGTGTCCTATGTACCAGTGTTTACATTCATCGGTGTCCTATGTACCAGTGTTTACATTCATCGGTGTCCTATGTACAAGTGTTTACATTCATCGGTGTCCTATGTACCAGTGTTTACATTCATCGGTGTCCTGTGTACCAGTGTTTACATTCATCGGTGTCCTGTGTATCAGTGTTTACATTCATCGGTGTCCTATGTACTAGTGTTTACATTCATCGGTGTCCTGTGTACCAGTGTTTACATTCATCGGTGTCCTGTGTATCAGTGTTTACATTCATCGGTGTCCTGTGTATCATTGTTTACATTCATCGGTGTCCTGTGTACCAGTGTTTACATTCATCGGTGTCCTGTGTACCAGTGTTTACATTCATCGGTGTCCTGTGTACCAGTGTTTACATTCAGCGGTGCCATGTGGACCATTGTTTACATTCAGCTGTGCCATGTGGACCAGGATACACAGGACATTCCTAGTGTTTACTCCAGTGTCTACCGGAGACAATTTCTTCTCATTGCCTTCAATATTTCACCACCTGTGTCTTGTTAGAAAGATGACAAATTTTACTTTATGCATTATTTTACGTTCATGCTGACAAGGGGCTTTTGATCCAAGGAACTGCACTTATTTTCCCCTTTATTGGAACTAATCTGAATGTCTCCCATTAAATAGCCGCTATATGACCCCTTTTCGTTTAGCGCTCTCCCCTGATTACAATAAAATAATTGTGAACAGCTGGTGGCGAGTGAGAGCGTAAGCCACTGGCTTAGTTGGCTACAATAACATTCAACCAAGTAGGTATATTTATACACCATAGAGAGCTTAACACTGTGGACACAAATACAAGTTTTTACAGATGAATCTCCCGCCAGCGTGGTCGTGACGAACTCTAGCTTGAGAATGCTTCTTCTGGTCGGTTTTAAACTTTTAGTGCTGATGTGTTCTCCCTAAATGGAAGCATTGGTTTGATTTTAGGATGTGTAAATTTTAATATACCAGATTTATTAATCACATTGGTTTATGTGACGTAACGTGAGAAAGTCTCTTCTGATAGTAAATATATCACAGTGTTTGACTTTACTGAGGAATCTTAGCTTAAATCTACATAATGTTTACTTAATTACTCCCATACTTACTTAGTTCTTAAACGCTGGTAAATCTATGAGAAAAGTTTGGATTTATTATGGTTCCTGTTAGTCCCAGTTTGTCTTTTTATACTGAACAAACTGAGAAAAATGAATATTGATTTCCTCGCTATAATTTCTGAGAGTCTGACCCAACTGGCTTCGCTCTTCAACACTGATAAGTTGATAATACATATTCTGAGCGGTGTTGATGTATTTTAGGATAATGTTCACTCTCACAGAGCAAAAGAATTCCTCTTCAGTTTGGCTTGGAAACTGGTGTTTCTTAGTGGAAGATTAAAATTAGTACAGAACTCTGGATGATCTAATTTGACACATTTACTGAAAAACTGGGATATTATTGTAAATGTGAAACTTGTGAATACTCTCTAATTTGCTTTAGATCTTCAACTCTAATATTTAACTGCATCAGAAAATTATGTGACACTCTGCACTATTTATTTTGTGTGCATTGACATAAAAGGTTATACAATTTTGAAATATCTTTCTCAGATAATGCAGTGACCAAAAATATATCTGGTTTTAACTACATTGTTGAATATAGCCTCTCAGAGGAGGTGTCATCACTCTAAACTTCTCCCATCAACACAACACTTACAATATGTCATTGCGGATCTAGTTTCTGTGTCCTGTCATATACAGTATCTTCTAAGAAAAGTGTCATCATCAGGACATGTGAACTTCCACTGTGTTCTTAGTTAGGGACATTATCGTTAGGAATGGTTTGTGACTGAGTCTCTTGCTGCATCTGTCACTTATGGTCAGCCTGTGTACTAAAGTGAAGCATACTGTATGTCTTGGGAGTGACTCACTCGTGTGGATGGTGTTAACAATTTAGTTAATTTAGAGTAATTCTGTCCATCTCTACCAACTCAATCTATCCATGGATTGAATGACTTTGTCTCTAATTGCGTTCTTGGTGTCTGCACAATTCAGCTTCAATAATCAGAGTCCTAGGAAGAAGATGGACGGGAAAAGAACTCGGAAGTACGGAAAGTGATTGACTAAGTACGGGTTGCTAGGAGGAGCCGGATAAAATAAGAGGTAAGATGCTCATCCACTTAAGATTTGAACATAGTATTGAATATGAGTAATTATCAACTAAATTCATCAAGAAGTTTTTTTAGGTTGCATACTGCAACTTCCCTCTCAGATACTTTGATGTTCAGGAATGGGGATATTCGTGCGTATGTGTGTTGTAGGTGTGTTGCAATGACGTTATTTTCCTTGTAAGAAGGTCACAGATGGTCACGACTTAGAAGGCTTGTAGAAGCAAGGTAGATGCCCAGGTGTCTGGCTCCTCGACTCTCCGGTCTTCGGTGCGCATCAGAATGTTCAGGTATTCGAGGTGTCACATTTGTGATGGATTTATCGATTGGGCAGGTAGACTGTTTGAGGTGTTATGTAGTCTTCTCCTGGTAGACCTGCCTTGGAAACACCACCTTGTGGATGTAATAACTAGCTTTGTGTTGCAAGCTCATCAGACACTCTGAGCGGGGATGAGCTTTGTGTTGCAAGCTCATCAGACACTCTGAGCGGGGATGAGCTTTGTGTTGCAAGCTCATCTGGCACTCTGGGCGGGGATGTTCACATTTTACGTAGTTTCTGGTGTTGATCGATTGGGATTGTTTTTTCCTGTCGGGTAAATAAAAATTGTTCAGACTGTACATGTGACATTTCTTAAGTTTGTCTAGTTTGATGCTGATGGCATCTATGCCATGTAATACTTGCAGGTCAGCAATTTGGCTTAATTTGAGACAAAGCGAAGAATCTTGTTCTAGACTCAGTGGATTTTTAGCTTGTTGGTTTTGTCATCAATTACTGGGGCAAATATAAGTCACACCTCAGTGAGTGGAACACTACACAGATAAGCCGGTGGTTGTAGGAGTAAACTTATAACTAAACTTCGATCAGTCTTGGACTACTGGAAAATCACAACACTCTTGACAGTCTTCCAGGATGAGCCGACACGTCGTTACAAGTTACTTCTCCTAAGTAAGGATAATTTGTGAATTGTAAAGTAATAATTTGATATAAGCAGGTTTATTTCTGAATCTGTACAGTTAAAAGACATTGGCTTCTGCTCAACGCAAGTTACACTTTTTGTATCAAACTGAACACATATTACTCTGTTAAATAATATTCCAGTAGTCCGTTCACGAGCTAGTCCACAATCACCGACCGGATTCGTTCAAAAATATGTAAACCAATGACCAGATTCAAAAGCTGACAGAGTTTCTAGGTCCCCTTTACACCCAACCGGATTCATAAGTTGACGGAGTTTTTAGGCGCCCTTACCAAACACCCAAACAACATACACGTACAAATACAAATAGATACACATAAACATAGATAGATCTACACTTAAAGGAGGTTATTAGTAGAATATACAGTACATCATGAAACTCTGTGTAATCTGTAACCGCAGCAACAAATGGGTTTCTGCATAGATTGCATGCAACTTCGGTGAGAAATGGTCCCATCCATCTTGTGCAGACATTCAGGAATCATTCACAAGAGATATTAAACCAGGGAAATGTTTTTGGGTATGACCAAATGAGAACCAACTGTGGAAAAAATCACATCGATTTTAAAAGACAAACACATCAAAATGGACTTCATAGAAAACCTGAATGCATTCTATAACATATGGGAAAAATAGAACAACTTTGGGAGCACACACACATGGATACCACTTTCTAGAGGAAGGTCAGAGGAGCAACTGCGCAGAATCATTGCAAGGATTTACCCCCTCCCCCAAAAAAAAAGTAGAATTGTCGTACTGTTGATAAACTGTTTATAAACTAGGTAAATTAGAAACAAATTATTGAATAGTTTCTTTGAGCAGCATAGTTTCTAAATAACTAGAAAAAAAGGAAATGATATTGATGTAAGAGAGACAACTATCATGGGTTCAGAGGCAACTAATTTAAGCTTATGACTGACCTATAATTTAATGAGAGAGTAATATAAATTAATCAGGGGAGCGAGACAAGAGTAAACTGCGCCTGTCTAGAGAGTAAGAAAGAACTTGTCACTGTGCTTATTACAACCTCAGGTTCAATGGCCTGTTAACCTGAGTGTAAAGGAAGCTTGGAGCAAAGAAACACAGTAGAAGATGTATTGAAATTGTATTTCTTCAAAAATCAGCTAGATTAATTCCAAACTTTTATCTTTTCCTTCACCAAGTAATTGTGATTATATAAGACTTTTGTCTTTTCCTTCACCAAGTATAACAAAGTGATATTTACACCTATGTACACTATATACAAAGGAGTAGTGTTTAGTGCACGCCACAGTTGTCTAGGCTAAGCAGCAGCCAAAAGACAGACAACTTTCCACAACCAGCTCTATGCAGGAATTCCAATGACAAACTGCGAGTGGTAACCACGTCACCTTTGTCATTGTTAAACTCGCATTTAATTGGCTGAACCGAGGCGTTGATTTGATGATGGGGCCCTCATCACCAAACCCTTAACGATGGTTCGCTGGTTGGAGGGGAGCCTATGTGGGTGTGTTAACATGCTCCGAATAAAGGTTACATACTGTTTGCATGCAACACCCCCACCCCAAGAGGGCTCAGGACTAGGCTTCCACCTCAAATGGGTAGAGTGCCACCATGGCACATGATAATAATGGGACCGCCTTTCCCCTCTACCATCCCGCTCATTAGTTAAAGCTAAACTTTTCTTTGACGATCTCTGCTCATACCAGGCTGTTGAGGAAAGAGATAAGACCGCTCGGACAAGGAGCGGTTAGTTTCAAAAGTATCAGCCAACCTGGCTGCTTCCAATGCCGTAGGCAAGGAATGATCTTGCAGAAACACTCGAACCTCTGGACTAACAGACTCCAGCAGGTTGTCCACCAAGATGAGCTGCTTCAAATTTTCAAAATCAGCGACACCACTTGCCTTGTACCACTTTGTAAAAGCCCTGGTCTGCTGTCTGACAAAATCAACAGCAGACTGACCCAACTGCCTTCTGCCGAGTTTGAATTCTTTCCTATACTTGGCAGGAATACATTGATAAGCCCCAAGAACAGTGGTTTTCACAATACGATAGTTACCAAAATCAGCATTTCCCAGGCTAGAAGTAAATTCTTGTGCCTTACCAAACAACGCAGTATGCACCAGTGACGCCCAATGAACCTCAGGCCACCCTAAAGCTCGAGCCTGGTTTTCAAATGCTTCGAAAAACTGTTCAGGCTCTGCTTCAACAAAACGAGGAACAAACTGTACTGCCCTTTGCAAATTGAAGTCATCTACAGTCTGATGGAATTGTCTCCTCTCCTTCTCTCTATCAAACTCCTCCTTAGCAAATGCACGCTGTTCTTTAGTTTGTTCAAGAGTGAGTCTGGCTAGTTCAAGCGCCAGTGAACCAGACTCACCTGTTGATAACCCCACACCTGTGACTTGCTGGTTTTGCTCAGGAGTTTTGTCTCTCCCATTTTGTAGAAACCTCAATGGTGACCTACGATTAACAGCTCCTGTAGAGGGAGAAACACTAGACTGATATGCCATAGTTTCAGTTTGTATTTTACTCCTTATAATATTACGCAGCTGAGCAGCAGTAAGGGTACGCTGGTATTCAACACCAATAGAACGAGCGATACGCCAACAACGCTGTAGAGATAGTTTGGGCAACTTTAGCAGAGTTAACTCAGACACTAACCGTCTGACTCGAATAGGTGGCATTAACCCCCAACTTTAACACGCTGTAGCTCTATGCACGGTACGAATTGCAGTATACTCATACGATAGCAGAGCTGACACGCAATAGCAAAGCCAATATGCACACACACAATAGCAAGGCTGATACACAATAACAAACCAAATTGCAGAATACTCACAATAGCAGGCTGACCATAGCGAAGCGAATGCAAAAATGAGACACAAAATTCGTGAAGCGTTGGCAAAGCGTAGCAATGCCAGATAGCAAGCTATCTAGATACAAGACTAGCTTCTGCGCGAACTTCAACTCTAGGCTCAACTCCTGCTCTAAGTCTCCAAATTCAGCTCCAGGACAGGCTACCCATATTACAACCTCAGGTTCAATGGCCTGTTAACCTGAGTGTAAAGGAAGCTTGGAGCAAAGAAACACAGTAGAAGATGTATTGAAATTGTATTTCTTCAAAAATCAGCTAGATTAATTCCAAACTTTTATCTTTTCCTTCACCAAGTAATTGTGATTATATAAGACTTTTGTCTTTTCCTTCACCAAGTATAACAAAGTGATATTTACACCTATGTACACTATATACAAAGGAGTAGTGTTTAGTGCACACCACAGTTGTCTAGGCTAAGCAGCAGCCAAAAGACAGACAACTTTCCACAACCAGCTCTATGCAGGAATTCCAATGACAAACTGCGAGTGGTAACCACGTCACCTTTTGTCATTGTTAAACTCGCATTTAATTGGCTGAACCGAGTCGTTGATTTGATGATGGGGCCCTCATCACCAAACCCTTAACGATGGTTCGCTGGTTGGAGGGGAGCCTATGTGGGTGTGTTAACATGCTCCGAATAAAGGTTACATACTCTTTGCATGCAACAGTGCTACACTTTAAGGTCTCTGTACAAACGAGAGAAACAGACAGAAATAACAGAAAAGTTGTTAATGAGGATACAAAAATTTCTGTTGGAAACAGATTTTTGTGTAAATATAAGAGATTACATGAGAATAGACAAAGATATTCGGCACTGGCCGAGTCTTATGGGACTGAATCCTGCATATCATTGTTTGCTTAGGATCTGAAAGTAATTGCAGTGGAAACATCCATAATTTATTGAAGAGGTTGTAAACACTGTCAGGAAAGTTGCTAATAGAAATCAATCTTGAAAAATGCAACTAATAAAAATAGGAAAGGGTATGTGGAGACTCGATACATAATACAGCCTAGAACGAGAAGCAGTTACAAAAATCTGAAAGTATTCATAGCACCAAGAATACCGCCTGACGTGAATATCACTTATACTTCATTTTCAAAATACATTAATCTAATAACTGATTTCAAGAAAAAAAAAACAGTGAACAGTTTATGATAACATTAATAAAATTTTCGGAAATCATCCAAATAATCCAAGAATAGGGGAAGATAAAATTTATTTTCTCATGACAGAAAAAATTCTTAGGAGATTGGATAGAGCAGACATAAACAACCTGTTTGATATGTGAGAAGAGGGAGAGGAGGACATAGATGGCACATGAAGAATCACATGAAACACAGGGACACTTGAAATAAAATAGGTCTGAGGATAGAAAGTGGAGATAACTAGATAATACACATTTTCAAGACTAGAAATGGTAAGACAGTGGAGTCTAGGAAATACAAAAGTCAGTCGATAGTATCTAAGGAAACATAGGCTAAGAATTTTAACTTCACTATTTACATTAATAAGATGAAAATAAAAAAAAAATCCATCTCGAGAAGCACATGGCAAGCTCTTAAAATTGTTCTAATTGCTTTCCTTCGTTTTTCCTTCATGATGCCAAAAAATACGTTTTGGAAATGGATTGAGAATAAATTCTTTCGGCTTTTACCGATTCTTTTTCCTTTCTTTTCTTTCTGTCTGTTTCTCTGTCTGTCTGCCTGTCTCTCTCATTTATCCATGATAATCAACTTACCAGCCAGACTGGTTAATTACATTTAAACCCTCTCGTCTACACGAGGTGGATCATCAAGGTTTAATGAACATGTTCACCGCCAATCAATAATACTTAAATTCCAAAATTAGGGATTAAAGTAATCTCTCGGCATATTTAAACAGAGTGACTAAGGGCAATATAGAGAACTTGTATCCATTAGGACACTTTTCGGCTGGTTTGCAAAATTCTTTGAGGTAAATCATGGTTCAACATCTGCAAGATTTAGAACCTAACCAATGAAAGATCTCATTGTCATTGTATTAAGACCAATAAGAATCCCATATGTTTCTCTGGCTAGCTGGGAAGAGAATATGAAGAGCAGTCTCTCAAAAAACCATTGATGACCACTACGCCTCTAACAATGGAGTTAACTTCATGAAAATGTCGACTGGCATAGCCAAATAGTTGTAATATTTGAGGAGAGTTGTGTAAAGTGTGCCATAAAAACTTTTTCTTAAGTTTCGAAATACATACATGGAGACTGAATCCCCGGTACGGCCCGTCAGTATAAAATGGGTACCTGGGTGTTAGTGGACTGTTGTGGGTCGCATCCTGGGACAAAACTGACCTAATTTGCGGGAAATGCTCTGCATAACAAGGAACTTTCTATATAATAGAATGTTACTGATGTCAGCTAGGCCTGTATACCTTATATATGTACTTGTAGAAATAAAGATATTATTATTATTATTATTATTATTATTATTATTATTATTATTTTTATTATTATTATTATTATTATTATTATTATTATTATTATTATGTTGGGGGATATATTTTCGTATTTTTAATATATACTTTTTACTGAACTTTGTCTAAAATAAACAAAGCTATATTATGTAAAAAGTCTATTAAAATACTTTAAAATTAAACAAAAATATATTTAAATCAAGTAAATAAACTAATTTAATGCATTCAAACAGGGAATTTGATGCCACAGAACAGTTATTCTTTGTGTTGGTGGAAGATATGAACTAGTTCCTGGAGCACAATAGACACTAGATATTAGTTCCTGGAGCACAATAGACACTAGATATTAGTTCCTGGAGCACAATAGACACTAGATATTAGTTCCTGGAGCACAATAGACACTAGATATTAGTTCCTGGAGCACAATAGACACTAGATATTAGTTCCTGAGCACAATAGACACTAGATATTAGTTCCTGGAGCACAATAGACACTAGATATTAGTTTATGGAGCACAATAGACACTAGATATTAGTTCCTGGAGCACAATAGACACTAGATATTAGTTCCTGGAGCACAATAGACACTAGATATTAGTTTATGGAGCACAATAGACACTAGATATTAGTTCCTGGAGCACAATAGACACTAGATATTAGCTCCTGGAGCACAATAGACACTAGATATTAGCCCCTGGAGCACAATAGGCACTAGATATTAGCTTCTGGAGCGCAATAGACACTAGATATTAGCATCTACACTGACACTCACTTGATGACGTTTAGCTAAAATCTCACCAAAAGTAACATAAGGAAAAAAAAATTATATGTAGCTTTTAGAGAAGCTGAGATCAAATATTACTTATTATCAGTGTTCAGTGTTGGGGACCCAAGACACACCTGTAACTTATGGTGTTCTTGTGAATTATCCTTAATTCTAAATGCATGTTGCAGACATAGACAGTCAAAGCTGCTTTATATTCTTACAGACAGTAAGTAAACTGTTCTCTTGTTCATTTGTATTAATGTTGGTAGAATTATCTTTGTCAAGCTGTAAAGGCTTTTTCAAACCTTTATGGCTTGACGAAGATCCTGGAGAGCGAAACATTGCCACAATAAAATGTCGCATTAGTTAAACTTCCTTTCAACTTAACATAAACTTAAAAATAATAATTACTATAATAATAATAATAATATCTTTATTTACTTCAAGTACATGTACAAGGTATACAGACCATAGCTGACATCAGGGACATACTACTATATAGAAAGACGCTTGTTATGCTGAGCATTTCGGGCAATTAGATCAGTTTTGTCCCAGGATGCGACCCACACCAGTCGACTAACACCCAGGTACCCATATTACTGATGGGTGAACATAGACAACCGGTGTAAGGGTCTAGAGAAAGATATAGTGGAGGCAGGAACCATACATAGTTTTAAGACAAGGTATGATAAAGCTCATGGAGCAGGGAGAGCAGAGACCCAGTAGCAGACAGCGAAGAGGCGGGGCCAGGAGCTGAGTCTCGACCCCTGCAACCACAATTAGGTGAGTACGTCCTATGTTTCCACCCCTTCGCCGGGAATCGAACCCGGACCCTCACCGTGTGAAGCGAGAGCTTATGCCACCAGGCCACGGGGCGCCACTGATAGATACATTAAACTTATTTTATTCATTCCATGAAATTTGCAATCATTTGCGTTTTTTGGCAGTTTATTTATATAATTTTATGAATTCTTGCATTTGTTTCATATATAAAAAGTTTTTTCTTTACTTAACACTTTTATTATACAGCAAGAAATAAAAATGTCCATTACAGAACTTGAGTGAGTCTTTTGTAGTCAGTCTGGATTCCTGAAAAGATTTTTTTTTTTTTTTTTTTTTTGTGAAAGTTTAGGTATGTTAAAAAGTAAACTAAGAATAAGCCTTATGAAGATTAATAAAAAAAAAACAAGAAAATTTATATGGCAACGCCTTTTATCTGCTACTATGCAAATATTTTCAATGGTAAAAGTTGTTTTGTTTCTGGAATGTCATAAAGTGATGGTAAATCGATTTTCGTAGAAGAAAAATTGTGTAATGTACTTTTTACGAACCAATCTAAACAGAGAAGCCGCAATTTTTTTTTAAATCCTCCCTGATCTTCCCAGCCCAAACAAATGAAAAAAAAATTGTTCTAACTCCTGCTTCGAGATCCGGTACGTTCGAACACCGAGGTTCCACTGTAACGCGAGTCATCGCGCACAGTTGCTCCTCATGTCAACAAATACCTCACTAAACACCAACAAACACCTCACTAAACACCAACAAACTTCTGACTGGCCAAGGGAAATTTTTACCCACTTTGTAAAGATGCAAGATTTTTATTTTCATTAACGGAAAATTAAATAAAATATCTATTCATTGATCTCATTTCGCATATTGATCTCATTTTGCACACTGATCTCACTCTGTATATTGATCTCACTCTGCACACTGATCTCACTCTGTACACTATCCACCTGTACACCACTACTAACATCACAACTTCTGACAGTTACACTTGAAAGATGCAAGATTTTATTTTCATTAAGAAAATTAATAATATCTATCATTGATCTCATTTGCTATGATCTCATTTTGCACACTGATCTCACTCTGTACATTGATCTCACTCTGTACACTGATCTCACTCTGTACACTGATCTCACTCTGTACATTGATCTCACTCTGCACACTGATCTCACTCTGTACACTGATCTCACTCTGTACATTGATCTCACTCTGCACACTGATCTCACTCTGTACACTGATCTCATGTCATCACTCTGCACACTGATCTCACTCTGTACACTGATCTCACTCTGACATTGATCTCACTCTGCACACTGATCTCACTCTGTACACTGATCTCACTCTGTACACTGATCTCACTCTGCACACTGATCTCACTCTGTACACTGATCTCGCTATGTACACTGATCTCACTCTGCACAATGATCTCACTCTGTACACTGATCTCACTCTGCACACTGATCTCACTCTGTACACTGATCTCACTCTGTACACTGATCTCACTCTGCACACTGATCTCACTCTGTACACTGATCTCACTCTGTACACTGATCTCACTCTGCACACTGATCTCACTCTGCAAACTGATCTCACTCTGTACACTGATCTCACTCTGTACACTGGTCTCACTCTGCACACTGATTTCACTCAGCACACTGATCTCACTCAGCACACTGATCTCACTCTGTACACTGATCTCACTCTGCACACTGATCTCACTCTGAAAACTGATCTCACTCTGCACACTGATCTCACTCTGCACACTGATCTCACTCTGTACACTGATCTTATTCTGCACACTTATCTCACTCTGCACAATGATCTCACTCTGCACACTGATCTCACTCTGCACACTGATCTCACTCTGTTCACTGATCTCATTCTGCACACTTATCTCACTCTGCACAATGATCTCACTCTGCACACTGATCTCATTCAGCACACTGATCTCACTCTGTACACTGACCTCACTCTGCACACTGATCTTACTCTGTACACTGATCTCGCTATGTACACTGATCTCACTCTGCACACTGATCTCACTCAGCACACTGATCTCACTCTGTACACTGATCTCACTCTGCACACTGATCTCACTCTGCAAACTGATCTCACTCTGCACACTGATCTCACTCTGTTCACTGATCTTATTCTGCACACTGATCTCACTCTGTACACTGATCTCATTCTGCACACTTATCTCACTCTGCACAATGATCTCACTCTGCACACTGATCTCACTCTGCACACTGATCTCACTCTGTACACTGATCTCATTCTGCACACTGATCTCACTCTGTACACTGGTCTCACTCTGTACACTGATTTCATTCTGTACACTGGTCTCACTCTGTACACTGATCTCACTCTGTACACTGGTCTCACTTTGCACACTAATGTAAGTCTGAACACTGATCTCACTCTTAACACATCTCAATCTGAACACTAATCTCTCTCTAAACAATGAGCTCGCTATGTACACTGATCTCACTCTATACCAAGATATCACTCAGCACACTGCTCTCACTTTGTACACTGATCTCACTCAGCAAACTGCTCTCAATCTGCACACTGATCTCACTCTGCACACTGATCTCACTCTGTACACTGATCTCACTCTGTACACTGATCTCACTCTGTACACTGCTCTCACTCTGTACACTGATCTCACTGTACACTGATCTCACTCTGTACACTGCTGCCACTCTATACACTGATCTCACTCTGCAAACTGACCTCACTTTGTTCACTGATCTCACTCTGCAAATTGATCTCACTCTGTACACTGATCTCACTCTCTACACTGATCTCAATCTGTACACTGATCTCACTCTGCAAACTGATCTCACTCTCCATACTGATCTCTCGGAAACTGATCTCACTTTGCAAACTGAGGTCACTCTGTAAACTGGTCTCACTCTGTTCACTGATATATGTACACTGATCTCACTCTTCTCATTGATCTCACTCTGTACACTCCTCTCACTGTTCACTGATCTTACTTTGCACACTGATCTCACTCTGTACACTGCATACTGATCTCATAATCTCACTGGCTTAATAACCATTTAAAAAAAAAATCGGCATAAAATTTTGAATTAATTTCCCGATGCTTTTGATATAGAGTTTTTGGGTTGGTAATGTAAACACGGTGTGTCGGGAGCTCAGACTCCCAAAAAAACTATTCAGTGAAGAATTTTTAAAACATAAATTTTAAATTAAATTAAAGGACAGACGAGTTAAGAATGATTTTTTTTTGTGTTAAATGCAACTAATGAGAGATGCTTCAGTGATCGGCTTGTCAGAGTTGTCATAGATATGTTGAACCAGTGTGGTACATGTACCACACTGTGGTACATGTACCACTGTGTGGTACATATTGTACCACAGTGTTATACCTGTCGTACCACAGTGTAGTACCTGTTGTACCACAATGTGGTACCTGTTGTAAGACAGTGTGGTAGATGTTGTACCATAGTGTGGTAGTTATTGTACCACAGTGTGGTACCTGTTTACCTGGAGTTTACCTGGAGAGGGTTTCGGGAGTCAAGGCCCCCGCGGCTCGGTCTGAGACCAAGCCTCATGGTGGATCAGGGTCTGATCAATCAGGCTGTTACTGTCTGCCGCACGCTAACTGACGTACGAACCACAGCCCGGTTGGCCAGGTACATGACTTAGGTGCCTGTCCAGTGCCTCTTGAAGACAGCCAGGTGTCTATTGGTAATCCCCTAATGTATGCTGGGAGCAGTTGAACACTCTTGGGCCCGGACACTTATGGTGTTGTCTCTCAGTGTACTCGTGGCGCCCTGATTTTCATTGGGGGAATGTTGCATCTCCTACCGAGTCTTTTTCTTTCATAAGGAGTGATTTTCGTGTGCAGGTTTAGTACCAATCCCTCCAGGACCTCCAAGGGAATACAGATCAAGGACCTTCAACTGTTCCCAGTAATTTAGGTGCTTTATCATACTTATGTGTGCTGTGAAAGTTCTTTGTACACTCTCCAGGTCTGCAATGTCGCCAGCCTTGAAGGGGCGTTGCACAGAATTCAGGCTAGAGAGAAAAGTGATTTGAAGAGGTATCGTGGTGTCATAGTTTAGGCTAGATCCTCTGACATATCTCGACATTATCACCCAAGTCCTTCATTTTTTGCTCATTGTATGGTTAGAATTTGTTATACCTTGATACATTTTTATTTCCCAAGTTTTCCATATCTGAGTAGTTGAAATTTCTCCTCGTTGAACTTCATATTGTTTTGAGTGGCCCATTTGAAGATTTGGTTGATGTCCACTTGGAGTCTTCTGATGTCTTCAATGGAGGTCACTGTCATGACAATCCGGGTGTCATCCGCAAAGGAAGACACGGAGCTATGGCTTACATCTCTGTCTATGTCAGAAATGATAATGAAGAATAGAATGGGAGCGCGTACTGTGCCTTGTGGAACAGAGCTTTTTACCGTGGCTGCCTGGGACTTTACTCTGTTTACTCTTTGTGTTCAATTTGTCTGGAAGTTACAGATCCATCTACCAACTTTTCCTGTTATTCCTTTATCACGCATTTCGTGTGCTATTACACCATGGTCACACTTGTCGAAAGCTTTTGCAAAGTTTGTGTATACTACATCTGTATTTTGTTTATCCTCAACAGCATCCAGGACCCTGTCATAGTGGTCCAGGAGCTGGGACAGGCAGGAGCGACCTGCTCTAAACCCGTGTTGCCCTGCGTTGTGTAACTGATGGGTATCTAGGTGGTTGGCGATCTTGCTTCTTAGAACCCTTTCAAAGATTTTTATGATATGGGATGTTAGTGCTGTCGGTCTGTAGTTCTTTGCAACTGCTTTACTGCCACCTTGTGGAGTGGGGCTGTCTGTTGTGTTTAGTGTGTGTGGGATGACCACTGTGTCATGCTCCCTTTCAATAGAATGCTGACGGCACTCCGTGTTCATCAAAAATTGCAAGAAGCCCCTTCTTTCAATTTTTGATGAACACGGAGTTCCATAAGTCTGGGCCTGGGGCAGAGTGCATAGCCATGTGTTACAAAATAACGCGATATCTATTAGAAATAGACATCTCCAGTGAACACTAGAAAGGAATGCCTCTCTAGCATTCAGCCTGTTACTGGGCTATTGCAACAAAGTCAGTATCCTGGTCCAGTTATCCGACATTCAATAGTCATAGGATTACAACTGGTAGGGAACTAACCAAAGAATAAAATTTAATATCTTTATTAACAAAGTTAGAATATCTAGGGTATCTAAGGAAATCAATTTAAATATAATCAGGATATTATTTATTATTATTATTATTATTATAATCAAATAGAAGCGCTAAACCACAGGGGTTCAGGATATTAATTAATATGTTAATTAGGAGGTTAGCTCCTACACTTCTCCCATAAACAATATTATTGTGCTGAAGGCACATATCTAAATGGCTCTTATGTACCATCTGATACAATGTCAGCAATTTACAATAATACTAAGATATATACAAATATGTGTATGCGTGTATATGTGTTCTCCAGGTAACTCGTTAAGACTCGACTCGAACAGTGACCGACTGAACGTCTTCTCATAAGCTAACTTCTCTAACAAACTGACAATCAGAACAGCCTGATTGAACAGTAAAATGACCAATTCGCCGAACAGCAATATAGCCAGCAACAGCAACACAGCGTCAGGAACAAGGAGATATGATAACGACCCTAACTGGGGACCATCAGCAGATCCTCCATAATAGTCACAAAACTCCCTTATTACTGAATCTCCGTTCAGCATAACCAAAATACCCAACTGTGACGGTGCACAGATGCCTTAACAAATTAGGTCAGAAGCTATAGCCAGAGACCTGAGTTATCTCAGAGTGTCAATGTGACACACAATCCAGTAAAACGTCGAAAATAAGTAAGTCTAGGCTATTCTCTGTGAACAGAGTTACACAGAGTCCAGAGAAGTATGTGTCGTCTCACCACCGAACACCTACTCTACCAAACAGAGTCTAAATGACGAGGAAACAAGTAGAGACAAGAGCGAGGTGTTGTCTCAACGAGAGTCAGCAGGGAAGAGAGGAGGAGTAAAAGCAGCTACTCAACACTCTCGAACATATGAGCACAATAGTGTACATGTTACATCCTACCTACTAATATAGCTAAGTCAAATAATAATATAAAGCAAGATATTAACGATTTAGTTATTATCGAAAATATCAGCAATATAAAATTATAGGAAAGGGAAATATATACATATATAAATTGTGCCCCATTCCGGAGTCACAATACCATGTTATTTATTGCCTTTTCAGAGTCTTGTGGAGTTAGAATAATATCCGAGATTTTTGAGATGACCAAATTTTGCGTTTCGTTCATAAAGAATTCATTTGGATTGTCGACCCTTAGTCTGGGCAGCGGCTCACTGAACACTGAGTCGTATTGGGACTTTAATATCTCACTCATTTCTTGGCTGTCATCTGTGTATGTCCCATACCGACTAAGCAGAGGCCCAATACTGGATGTTGTTTTTCCTTTAGATTTGGCATAAGAGAAGAAATTATATTTTTTCAATTTCCTTTATGGCTTTTAGTTCTTCTTGTGATTCTTGTCTCCTGTAAGATTCCTTCAGTTTAAGGTCGATATTTGCAATTTCATTGACCAGTGCCTCTCTACGTATTTCAGATATATCGGCCCCTCTCAGCAGCTCTGTGACTCTTCGCCTTCGTGTGTATATGGAGCGTCTCTCTCTTTCTAGTTTACATCTTCTCGTTCTTTTTCTTAATGGAATGTGTTCTTGAGCACATCTCAAGAACCACATAGTTCACTTTTTCTAGGCAACTGTTCGGATCCGTGTTGTTTAGGATATCTTCCCATCATGTTTCATTTAGGACATGGTTGACTTGGTCCCATTGTATGTTTTTGTTATTAAAATTGAATTTTGTGAAGAGACTTTCATGACTGATCACATTTTGCTGGTCAGGAGCCCTGTGCATACATGTCTGTACCTCTATTATGTTGTGATCTGAGTGTATTGTCTTTGATACAGTTATATTATCAGATCGTCATTGTTAGTGCAGATGAGGTCCAGCGTATTTTCTAGTCTTGTAGGCTCTAATATTTGCTGAATTAAGGTGAATTTGGTGAAGAGATTTAATAGTTCATGTGTGTGTGAAATTTCATCTGCGCTGCCACCTGGGGTGATTTCTTCTAAAACATTATTTGCTATACTCCTCCATTTTAGGTGTCTCAAGTTGAAATGTCCTAGTAGTAAGATGTTTGGGGCAGGAGTTGAGAGATTTTTAAGACAGTGGTCAATTTTCAAAATCTGTTCCTGGAATTGCTGGGAGTTGCGTCTGGAGGCTTCTATACCACCACAATGACCAGGTTTTGGTTTTCAGTCTTTACCGCCAAAACTTCAACTACATCATTTGACGTGTTTAGTAGTTCTGAGAAAATGAGCGACTCTGTGACGTAGATTTTGTACCACAGTGTGGTAGATGTTGTACCTCAGAGAGGTAGATGTCGAACCACAGTGTGGTACCTCTTGCACCACAGACAGATGTTGCACCACAGTGTGGTAGCTCTTGTACCACAGTGTGTTAACTGTCGCACTATAGTCTTTTAACTACTGAACCATAGTGTGAAAACTACTACACCTTAGTGTGGTAATTACTGTTACACAGTGTGGTAACTACTGTAACACAGTGTGGTAACTACTGTAACACAGTGTGGTAACTACTGTAACACAGTGTGGTAACTACTGTAACACAGTGTGGTAATTACTGTAACACAGTGTTCATAACACAGCGGGGTAACTACTTAACACAGTGTGGAAACTATAACACAGTGTGGTAACCTGAACAGATGTGGTAACTACTGTAACACAGGTGTAACTACTGTAACACAGTGTGTAACTACTGTAACACAGTGTGGTAACTACTGTAACACAGTGTGGTAACTACTGTAACACAGTGTGGTAACTACTGTAACACAGTGTGGTAACTACTGTAACACAGTGTGGTAACTACTGTAACACAGTGTGGTAACTACTGTAACACAGTGTGGTAACTACTGTAACACAGTGTGGTAACTACTGAAACAGTGTGGTAACTACTGTAACACAGTGTGGTAACTACTGTAACACAGTGTGGTAACTACTGTACACAGTGTGGTAACTACTATAACACAGTGTGTAACTACTGTAACACAGTGTGGTAACTACTGTAACACAGTATGGTAACTACTATAACACAGTGTGGAAACTAGTGTAACACAGTGTGGTAACTACTATAACACAGTGTGGTAGCTACTATAACACAGTGTGGTAACTACTGTAACACAGTGTGGTAACTACTGTAACACAGTGTGGTAACTATTGTAACACAGTGTGGTAACTACTGTAACACAGTGTGGTAACTACTGTAACACAGTGTGGTAACTACTGTAACACAGTGTGGTAACTATTGTAACACAGTGTTGTAACTACTGTAACACAGTGTGGTAACTACTGTAACACAGTGTGTAACTACTGTAACACAGTGTGGTAGCTACTGTAACACAGTGTGGTAACTACTGTAACACAGTGTGGTAACTACTGTAACAGTGTGGTAGCTACTGTAACACAGTGTGGTAACTACTGTAACACAGTGTGGTAGCTACTGTAACACAGTGTGGTAACTACTGTAACACAGTGTGGTAACTACTGTAACAGTGGTTGTAACTCACTGTAACAGCAGTGTGTGGAAGCTACTGTAACACAGTGTGGTAACTACTGTAACAGTGTGGTAACTACTGTAACACAGTGTGGTAACTACTGTAACAGTGTGGTAACTACTGTAACAGTGTGGTAGCTACTGTAACACAGTGTGGTAACTACTGTAACACAGTGTGGTAACTACTGTAACACAGTGTTGTAACTACTGTAAACAGTGTGGTAACTACTGTAACACAGTGTGGTAACTACTGTAACAAGTGTGGTAACTACTGTAATACAGTGTGGTAACTACTGTAACACAGTGTGGTAACTACTGTAAACAGTGTGGTAACTACTGTAACACAGTGTGGTAACTACTGTAACACAGTGTGGTAACTACTGTAACAGTGTTCTAACTATCGTAACACAGTGTGGTAACTACTGTAACACAGTGTGGTAACTACTGTAACACAGTGTGGTAACTACTGTAACACAGTGTGGTAACTACTGTAACACAGTGTGGTAACTACTGTAACACAGTGTGGTAGCTACTGTAACACAGTGTGGTAACTACTGTAACACAGTGTGGTAACTACTGTAACAGTGTGGTAGCTACTGCTACATAGTGTGGTAACTAATGTAACAAGTGTGGTAGCTACTGTAACATAGTGTGGTAGCTACTGTAACACAGTGTGGTAGCTACTGTAACACAGTGTGGTAGCTACTGTAACACAGTGTGGTAGCTACTGTAACACAGTGTGGTAACTACTGTAACACAGTGTGGTAGCACTGTAACAGGTGACATAACACAGGTGGTAGCTACTGTAACACAGTGTGGTAGCACTGAACACAGTGTGGTACACTGAACATGTTGGTAACTACTGAACACTGTGGTAGCTACTGAACAAGTGTGGTAACACTGAACACAGGTGAGCTACTGTAACACAGTGAGCTACTGTAACACAGTGTGGTAACTACTGTAACACAGTGTGGTAGCTACTGTAACATAGTGTGGTAACTAATGTAACATAGTGTGGTAACTACGGTAACACAGTGTGGTAGCTACTGAACAAGGTGGAACTAATGTAACACAGTGTGTAGCACTGTAACACAGTGTGGTAGCTACTGTAACATAGGTGGAACTACTGAACAGTGTGGTAACTACTGAACAGTGTGGAACTACTGAACAGTGTGGTAGAACTGTAACACAGTGTGGAACTACTGTAACAGTGTGGACCACTGTAACATGTGTGGTAACTATGAACACAGTGTGGTAACTAATGAACACAGTGAAAGCTACTGTAACATGTGTGGTAACACTGAACAGGGGTAGCTCTGTAACAGTGTGTAACTCTGAACAGTGTGGTAACACTGTAACAGTGTGTACACTGTAACAGTGTGGTAGCACTGAACAAGTGGTAACTACTGTAACACAGTGTGGTAGCACTGTAACACAGTGTGGAACTACTGAACACAGTGTGGTACACTGTAACACAGTGTGGAACTACTGTAACACAGATGGTAACTACTGACACAGTGTGTAACTGAACAGTGTGGTAACTAATGTAACAAGTGTGAACACGGTACACAGTGTGTAGCTACTGTAACAAGTGTGGAACTATGAAAAAGTGTCTGAACCACTGTAACACAGTGTGTACTACTGTAACAAGTGTGGTAACTACTGTAAAGGTGGTAACTACTGTAACAGTGTGGTAACTACTGTAACAGTGTGGTACTACTGTAACACAGTGTGGTAACTACTGTAACAGTGTGGTACTACTGAACATAGTGTGGTAACTAATGTAACACAGTGTGATAACTAATGTAACAACAGTGTGTACTCTGAACAGTGTGGTAACTACTGTAACAGTGTGGTAGCTACTGTAACAGTGTGGTAACTATTGTAACACAGTGTGGTAACTACTGTAACAGTGTGGTAGCTACTGTAACAGTGTGGTAACTACTGTAACAGTGTGGTAACTACTGTAACAGTGTGGTAACCACTGTAACATGTGGTAGCTACTGTAACATGTGGTACTACTGTAACAGTGTGGTAACTAATGTAAAGTGTGGTACTACTGTAACATAGTGGTAACTACTGTAACAGTGTGGTAACTACTGTAACAGTGTGGTAACTACTGTAACAGTGTGGTAACTACTGTAACAGTGTGGTATCTACTGTAACACAGTGTGGTAACTACTGTAACAGTGTGGTAACTACTGTAACAGTGTGGTAACTACTGTAACAGTGTGGTAACTACTGTAACAGTGTGGTAACTACTGTAACAGTGTGGTAGCTACTGTAACAGTGTGGTAGCTACTGTAACAGTGTGGTAACTACTGTAACAGTGTGGTAGCTACTGTAACACACTGTGGTAACTAATGTAACAGTGTGGTAACTACTGTAACAGTGTGGTAACTACTGTAACAGTGTGGTAGCTACTGTAACAGTGTGGTAGCTACTGTAACACATTGTGGTAACTAATGTAACAGTGTGGTAGCTGCTGTAACAGTGTGGTAACTAATGTAACAGTGTGGTAACTACTATAACAGTGTGGTAACTACTATAACAGTGTGGTAGCTACTGTAACACACTGTGGTAACTAATGTAACAGTGTGGTAGCTACTGTAACAGTGTGGTAACTAATGTAACAGTGTGGTAACTACTATAACAATGTGGTAACTACTATAACAGTGTAGTAGCTACTGTAACACACTGTGGTAACTAATGTAACAGTGTGGTAGCTACTGTAACAGTGTGGTAACTAATGTAACAGTGTGGTAACTACTGTAACAGTGTGGTAACTACTGTAACAGTGTGGTAACTACTGTAACAGTGTGGTAACTACTGTAACAGTGTGGTACCTACTGTAACAGTGTGGTAGCTACTGTAACAGTGTGGTAGCTACTGTAACAGTGTGGTAACTACTGTAACACAGTGTGGTAACTACTGTAACAGTGTGGTAGCTACTGTAACAGTGTGGTAACTACTGTAACAGTGTGGTAGCTACTGTAACAGTTTGGTAGCTACTGTAACACAGTGTGGTAACTACTGTAACAGTGTGGTAGCTACTGTAACAGTTTGGTAGCTACTGTAACACAGTGTGGTAACTACTGTAACAGTGTGGTAGCTACTATAACAGTGTGGTAGCTACTGTACCACTCACGTTTTTATTTCATTGCTTGTTTGCTCTCTTCCTAATTTTCTTACTTGCTTCCTCTCTTACTCCTTTAGTTACACTTTCCTTACTGTTGATTTACTTACCTATCTGTTAATTTTCTTACCTTACCTTCTTCCTTGCTGTATTTACTGTATTTAGGGTTGATTTTGGTCTGTTCTTATATTAATTCAAATGTTATTTGGAAGAAATATGAACAAATAAGATATTGTTCTTCTTGCGATAATTTGTAAGTGTAGGTTGAGAGTACCAACTATTTGGAACTATTTACTAGCTACTTGGTCCAGAGTACTAACTACTAGGTAGGAAGTCTTCAACTGTATTAACTTGATAATTCAACTCGTGGCCGCCTTCAAGTTTAATTTTTTGCTGTGTTTTAGTATATTGTTCTCTGAGAAATAGGATGAGAATCCTTAAATTTAGCCTCACAGCTGAGGCTGAGAATGTCCTCTTGTACTTTTTTATTGAAGAAAAGTTGAAATAAGTTTCCACTCGATGCCTTGTGACTGCCTCTTCTGATTGGTTTCAAATATTCAATATTTACCTGTATTTACCTGTATGTTGCGCTATTCATGTAGCGTGCATTGACGTACAGGGTCTAGGGTTACGCAATACGGATACCTATCGCGGTTGCAGTGATAATGAACTATTTATTATAAGCAACGTTCAGATATTTTGCTTTAATGTTTGGTGTTGTTATTAAGCATTTATTAATCGACCATTTGCGAAAACATTTCCAGAAAATTCCTCGTTTTTTTTCAATTAATAAATAATGAAGCAATGAGTGAGAATAATTGTTGACACGATGTGTATTTGTTTAGTGTTACATCAGCTATCAGGACCATCTTCCAGAGGCATTTGTTGCCTCAACAGAAATTTCCATTACTCTTTTTTTTATCTCGAGATGTTTCACTGAATGGTCACTTTTTCTAAGCATTAGAAATCCTGCCTAACCCGTAGATGCTTATATTTATTGTGTTGTTTTTAAGAAATTCATGGACTATTTGGCTTGTTAGTTGCTATGTGAAGCCTGACTGCGCACTGGTCTTCTTTACTAACTTTAAAGAATAGTCGAGATCATAAAAATATTTCCCCTGAGCCGGATAATTGTCATTATATGGCCAGGAAAGAAGATAATAAAACTTACTGGCGCTCAAACCTAGTTTTCAAGAGGCACCCACAGAGGTGTTGCAGAAAGTTCCTTACCAAAAAGCTGTGAAATGTCGGGTTGCAAGAAACAACAGTGAGCAATACCGTGTCAAAATAAACTAGATTTTCTTTTACCAAATTCTTATGGTAGGTACAATTCCTCAGATAACTCACGCTATATCCCCAAAACATGGCTGAACTTATCTGAATTTAACAAAAAAAATCGCGAGTCTGTAAAACGAATGGTTCCAAATGTTGAGCCAGCGATCGTTCTCGGGGAAATGGAGGCATCTAAAGACATTCCCAAAAATTTCAAATTGCCGTTGGTAGGATAAATGAGTTCATTATTTTGGTGCGAGGACTGCAAAAGTTGGTGCTGTGTAAAGCCATTCAATATCCCCAGTATGAGAAGACAAGTCGGCCAGAGGGTCATTCCCCACTCACTTTATTTTTTTTTTTTCGGCATTTATGGGGAAGTGGTCTGCTGGAGGTCACCTCAGATATCTTAGCTGAAGATGACAGACACATCCGCTTACTTGAGTGATGACGAGGTGTCTTAGTTGGTTACCACTTGTCAAAGGCACTTGTCGATAGACACTCCCTCTGTGTACTCACCTATTTGTGGTTGCAGGGGTCGATTCATAGCTCCTGGCCCCGCCTCTTCACTGATTGCTACTAGGTCCTCTCTCTCCCTGCTCCATGAGCTTTATCAAACCTAGTCTTAAAACTATGTATGGTTCCTCCTCCATATGTCGCTTT
>WNWK01017239.1:0-42890 GCA_009830355.1 Cherax destructor | reverse complement strand
TCCTTTTTACAAATTTTTTGTTACAGAATGTCTTACAAATAACTCATTACTTTGTTAAAAATTTAAATAAATTAAAAAAATAACGGAATATGAACCCCGACAGTTTATATGCAAAAGTCTATTGAGACAACGTTTGTGTGTGGGGACTCACCTTTTTGGGTTTTGCGGGGGCGTTTAAGCTCCTGGCCCCGCCTCTTTACTGATCACTACTGGGTTCTCTCTCCCTGCTCCATGAGATTTATCATACCTCGTTTTAAAAAATATGTATGGTTCCTGCCTCCACTACGTCATTGAAGATTATTCCATTTCCCTGACAACTCTATGACTAAAAAATACTTCCTAACATCTCTCATTCTGGTCATTTTTAAGGCCCCTTGTTTTATGTCCCATCTCGGGAAAACCCCTGTTTGCCCCCCCTGTCAATTTCTGCAGTATTTTGTATGTCGTTATCAGCTTCCTAATTTCCCTGTCCTCCGTGTCGTCTGCCGTTTTCCCCTTAACCTTTCTTCGTAGGGTTTTTCCCCTTAGCTCCGTGTATGTTGAAACCCTTTTGCACTTTCTCTATTTCTTGATGTGCTTGACCAGGTGTGGGTTCCAAACTGGTGCTTCATACTCCAGTATGAGCCTGACGTACACGGTGTACAAAGTCTTGAACGATTCCTTACTGAGGTATCGGAACGCTATTCACAGGTTTGCCAGGCGCCCATATGTTGCAGCAGTTATCTGGCTGATGTGCGCCTCAGATGTGCTCGGTATTATACTCACCCGAAGATCCTTTTCCTTGAGTGAGGTTTGCGGTCTTTGGCCACCTACCCTTTGATATACCTTTGAAGAGTTTCGAGAGTTTATCTACTCTCTGAGCCCGGCCATGGGCCAGGCTCATCTGGTGCTTGCCTGGTCAACCAGGCTGTTGCTGCTGGAGGCCCGCTGCCCCACATATCCATCACAGCCTGGTTGATCTGGCACCCGATGAAAATACTTGTCCAGTTTCCTCTTGAAGGCTTCTACACTGGTTCCAGCCGTGTTTCGGATATTTTCTGGTAAGATGTTGAATAGTCTGGGACCCCGGATGTTAATACAGTGCATGTTGTTATGGCAGTGTGCAGATTTGGGACCAGGCCCTCAAGTACTTTCCAGGTATATATTATCATGTATCTCTCTCTCCTCCGCTCCAATGAGTACATGTTCAAGACTTGAAGGCGTTCCCAATAATTTAGATGTTTCAATGGCTCAATGTGAGCCGTAAACGATCTCTGAATTTGTTCCAGCTCTGCTATTTCTCCTGCCCTGAACGGGGCCGTCAGCACTGAGCAGTATTCTAAGTGAGGGAGCACTAGCGATTTGAATAGTGTCACCATCGGCATTACTTCCCTTGTTTTGAAAGTTCTCAATACCCACCCCGTCATCTTCCTGGCTGTTGTGATCTTTGTCTTGTTATGGTCTTTAAAAGACAGATCAGCAGACATAATTATTCCCAAGTCCTTAACGTGTTCCTTTCGTTCTATGTGGTGACCCTCTCGCGTTTTGTATATAGTGTTCCTTTTGAGTTCTTCATTTTTTCCATACCTAAGCAGCTGAAACTTATCACCATTGATACACTCTGCCTGCGGTGTTCTTTGCCCTTCCCCGATATTCATGACTTTGCATTTGGCGGGGTTAAATTCAAGTAGCCAGTTGCTGGACCAGGCTTCCAGCATGTCCAGGTCTCTTTGTAGTCTTGCCTGATCCTCATCCGATTTAATTCTCTTCATTAACTTCACATCATCTGCAAACAGGAACACTCCTGAGTCCATCCCTTCCGTCATGCCATTCACATATACCAAAAACAGCACTGGTCCTCGGACTGACCCCTGTGGAACCCTGCGCCCACTCTGACACCTCGTCACATACCATGATTCGTTGTTGCCTCCTGTGTGTGTGTGTGTGTGTGTGTGAATTATAACTAGTGAAAAACAAGGCTCCTGCAATACTCCGTAACATAAACAAGCTGCATCTGGTTCTGTGAATTGTAATTTAACTGCATTTCCAGAAAGTCTGCATCCTTTGTTGTCAGTGAGCAAAAAAGGAAGCCTACTGGATCAAAGGCCTCAGAATTTCCTGAGAAAGATGAAGCCACAGGAGGCGGCAGGCTGAATTACACGCCCCAGAGCACACCACTGGACCTTCTGCTAGATATCACACATTAAAAAGTCAAGAAGTAAAATATTACACCCAAAGAAATTAATTTCACATTTCAGTTATAAACATGTATAACAATGAATCTAGCTCATCAAAGGCCAGGCTGATCTGTTAATGGTTCTGGGGATCCTCGCCCCCACGGCCCCGTCTCCAAACTGGAAGTCAATATTGCAGGAATAACAACTACTAACTCATTTTTCTATTTTTTTTTCGATTTTTTCCGATCCTGCTCGCCCGCGCGCGCCTACTGGCCCCTTATGCTCACATTAAAATGCATATTGAATGAGCGAAACGTCAATAAAGGTTCCATGCAACTGCATTTGTGCGTCTTTACCACTATGAACGCATGTTAGGATCAGAGCTTCGAGAGCGCTTCAAAGTAATATAAAATTTTCTGATAAATAATGGTTTAAGCCGACAAGCGATGAAAAAAATTCCACAGGGAAATCTGTATTACTGCTACAACGTTTCGTCAAGGGCTTTTCGAAAAGTTTAAGCAATAATAAAAGTTGCCCCTGAAACAAACTGCCTTTTTCTCAATGTAATTTCCTCTTTGAAAAACATCATAAAATTCTATTGGATAAAACACTGTAAACAGATTTTAGATTTTTCCGCGGAAGTGGCTAGTTTACTGTGCATTAAATACCCATCCTGTGGACGGTAGCGCAAGAGCGTATGGATAAACAAAAGACTTAGGAACTAAGATGAATGGTTCAGAGAACCGACAAGTTGATAAATTAGACATGTGCAACACTTGGGTATCTTTATTGAGATACCCAAGTGTTGCACATGTGTCTAATTTATCAACTTAGGAACTAGGCTACAAAAGTGTTAATAGGAATGCTTATGGGTATACGTAAATCTTTCAAGATTCGTCTACTGCAAACACATGGGGGATATTTGCTTAAAATGTCTGGTATAGATTACAAAGGTACAAAGCTCCAGGGACTAGGCTTTAACATTTAAGAACATAAGAAAGAAGGAACACTGCAGCAGGCCTACTGGCCCATGCGTGGCAGGTCCAAGTCTCCCGCCGGCTTAAGCCAATGCCCTGACCCAGCCAGGTCAGGTTACATTCACTTAAGGAAGGAGCACGGCATCTGACCTAGTAGCACAAACTAGTCAGGTACAACTCACACCCACCCGCACCCACTCATATATTTATCTAGCCTATTTTTAAAACTACACAACGTTTTAGCCTCTATAACTGTACTCGGGAGTTTGTTCCACTCATCGACAACTCTATTACCAAACCAATGCTTTCCTATATCCCTTCTGAATCTGAATTTATCCAACTTAAAACCATTGCTTCGAGTCCTGTCAATACAAGATATTTTTAGCACGCTATTTACGTCCCCTTTATTTATTCCTGTTTTCCATTTATATACCTCAATCATATCCCCCCTAATTCTACGCCTTTCTAGAGAGTGCAGATTCAGGGCCCTCAGTCTATCCTCATAGGGAAGATTTCTGATACATGGAATCAACTTAGTCATCCTCCTTTGTACATTTTCCAGAGCATTTATATCCATTCTGTAATACGGTGACCAAAACTGTGCAGCATAATCTAGATGAGGCCTAACCAAGGATATATAGAGTTGAAGAACAACCTGAGGACTCCTATTATTTATGCTTCTTGATATGAAGCCAAGGATTCTGTTCGCTTTATTGCGAACACTTATGCACTGCTGTCTTGGTTTTAGATTACTGCTAACCAGAACTCCTAAATCCTTTTCGCAATCAGTAGTATTAAGATCTACATTATTTAGTTTATATGTGGCATGGTTATTGTCCTGTCCAATATTTAGAACTTTGTTAAATTAGACACATATGCAACACTTGGGTATCTTTATTGAGAAAACGTTTCGCCACACAGTGGCTTCATCAGTCCAATACAAAAAAGAAAGTAGTAATAAAAGGAGGAGTTTGAGGTAATCAGTCCCTCGGCTTGGAGTCGATGTGTTCAGTCCATCAATCTTGAAGTAAATACAACATAAGGCAAATAGAAGTTGTTTATATACTGTAGACAGGTGAGATGAAGCAGGAGGAGGCAGGTCATAGTGGTATCAACCACTAGTCGAAGTAAGTCCTTGTCCAAAGGTTTGGACAAATGTTGAAGAATCCCTTTGTATCAAGATCCCAAGAAGTTGCTGTGTCAGACAGGATGTAGATGAATGGTTCAGAGAACCGACAAGTTGTTAAATTAGACACATATGCAACACTTGGGTATCTTTATTGAGAAAACGTTTCGCCACACAGTGGCTTCATCAGTCCAATACAAAAAAGAAAGTAGTAATAAAAGGAGGAGTTTGAGGTAATCAGTCCCTCGGCCTGGAGTCGATGTGTTCAGTCCATCAATCTTGAAGTAAATACAACATAAGGCAAATAGAAGTTGTTTATATACTGTAGACAGGTGAGATGAAGCAGGAGGAGGCAGGTCATAGTGGTATCAACCACTAGTCGAAGTAAGTCCTTGTCCAAAGGTTTGGACAAATGTTGAAGAATCCCTTTGTATCAAGATCCCAAGAAGTTGCTGTGTCAGACAGGATGTAGATGAATGGTTCAGAGAACCGACAAGTTGCTAAATTCAGACACTATGCAACACTTGGGTATCTTTATTGAGAAAAGCTTTCGCCACACAGTGGCTTCATCAGTCCAATACAAAAGAAAGTAGTAATAAAGGAGGAGTTTGAGGTAACAGTCCTCGGCCTGGAGTCGATGTGTTCAGTCCATCAATCTTGAAGTAAATACAACATAAGGCAAATAGAAGTTGTTTATATACTGTAGACAGGTGAGATGAAGCAGGAGGAGGCAGGTCATAGTGGTATCAACCACTAGTCGAAGTAAGTCCTTGTCCAAAGGTTTGGACAAATGTTGAAGAATCCCTTTGTATCAAGATCCCAAGAAGTTGCTGTGTCAGACAGGATGTAGATGTAGATGAAGCCACTGTGTGGCGAAACGTTTTCTCAATAAAGATACCCAAGTGTTGCATATGTGTCTAATTTAACAACTTGTCGGTTCTCTGAACCATTCATCTACATCCTGTCTGACACAGCAACTTCTTGGGATCTTGATACAAAGGGATTCTTCAACATTTGTCCAAACCTTTGGACAAGTACTTACTTCGACTAGTGGTTGATACCACTATGACCTGCCTCCTCCTGCTTCATCTCACCTGTCTACAGTATATAAACAACTTCTATTTGCCTTATGTTGTATTTACTTCAAGATTGATGGACTGAACACATCGACTCCAGGCCGAGGGACTGATTACCTCAAACTCCTCCTTTATTACTACTTTCTTTTTGTATTGACTGATGAAGCCACTGTGTGGCGAAACGTTTTCTCAATAAAGATACCCAAGTGTTGCATATGTGTCTAATTTAACAACTTGTCGGTTCTCTGAACCATTCATCTACATTTAGAACTTTGCATTTATCTATATTAAACTGCATCTGCCACTTCTCCGACAACTGCATCAGTCTATTCAAATCTTCCTGGAGTGCTCTAATGTCCTCATTTGAATGAATTGGACGGCCTATTTTGGTGTCATCGGCAAACTTGCTTATGTCGCTATTTATTCCCTCATCTATGTCGTTTATGTAGATTGTGAACAACAAGGGGCCTAATACTGACCCCTGTGGAACACAACTTGTGACGCTTCCCCACTCTGATTTCTCCCCATTTATGCAAACTCTCTGCTGCCTATTTGTCAACCATGCCTCTATCCAGGAAAAAATTTCTCCTCCTATTCCGTGTGCCTTAATTTTCCTCAATAGTCTCTGATGTGGGACTCTATTTGTATTTACTAGGCAGGTTTCAGTAGTAATGAACAAGTTGAAGACTGAGACACTTATGCAACATATGGAATTTTTTATTGAGGAAACGTTTCGCCACACATTGGCTTCATCAGTCCAATACAAAGTAGAAACGTTTCTACTTTGTATTGGACTGATTAAGCCAATGTGTGGCGAAACGTTTCCTTAATAAAGATTTCCCATATGTTGCATAAGTGTCTCAGTCTTCAACTTGTCGGTTTTCAAAACCATTTTTCACACAGTAATGAACAATTTATTGAATTCAGAATAATACTGATAAAGGTCTAGACAGTTCATGAATTCAGTCACAATGTAGTTATATGTGGTTATGAGTTATTTGCAACAGGTAAAGTCAGGGTATTTTCCAGAATGGCAGGTAATATGCCACTGTGCATAAAAAACTTTGACATTTCTTGAACCTTTGTGAGTTGTCTCTAATTCATTCTTTTTTGGTCGCACTCCAGAACATAATTACGCGAAGTATGACAGTATAGTTACTCCGATAAGAAACGTTTAAAGTGAAACACGTGTCGTACAGAGAGCGTTTTTTTTTTTTTTTTAGCAAAGTTTCGTCATGCAAAATATCTTATGTATTAAAGTTGGTAAAATTACCGACAATATGTTAGGTAAAAGAACACAAGTGCAAGTGATACGACATTTTATTGTGGCAACGTTTCGCTCTCCAGGAGCTTTGTCAGGCAGTACATATATATACACCCTCTGTGTCCCTGTATTGTTTGTAATGGCTTGACAAAGCTCATGGAGAGCGAAACGTTGCCACAATAAAATGTCTCATTAATTGCACTTGTGTCTAACAAAAGATTTTATCAAGTCTTCTTAGGGCGAAACATTATCTATTTAAAAGTGTTCCTCAGGTACCTCGCAGCATATCTGCGTTGGGTAATCTACCTTCAATACACGGACATTATTAACAAATATTTGATAAGAAAAGTATCAGTGTCATATGAGCCATGACAACAGATGGTCACATCACATGCACCATGACATCAGCTGGTCACATCACAAGACATGACAAATGGTCACATCACATGCACCATGACATCGGCTGGTCACATCACACAAGTGCAGTAACAGCGGAAACCAAAACCTTGTAGCACAAAGGTTGAAGTTGAAGAAAGTGTCGAGCAAACCCTAACTCACAGCTTGTTTATGCTGGGTCCTTTGCTCCCAGGCTCCTCAAGGGTTTGCCAGGGACGTGAAATGAAATTCTGCAACTTAATGTATAGTTAAGGTCAGGCACTTCTTATGTAAATTATTATTATTGGGAAGCGTAAAGCTTCTCTGTGACCTTTCCCTGTTGATATATGCGTCTCACTGACGAACCTGTGTTCCATACTAATCCAAAACTGTCAGGTCATTAGTGATACGTCAGGTGAAAGTGATCTGTTTTGTCAACCTAACTTAAAATTCTCACGAATTTTATTAATTATGAATGCACGTAGTCTGTAAAGTTCTGGACTTGATTGCAACCAGTATTCTTTTATATAGCTCAACTCTATATTATATATAATAGTGTGTGTGTGTGCTCACTATGTGGTTGCAGGGGTCGATTCACAGCCCTTGGCCTCGTGTGTGTGTGTGTGTGTGTGTGTGTGTGTGAGTTACCAGTTGTCAAAGGCACTTGTCGATGGACACTTGGCCTGGTGGGTGTTTTTTGCTGTGTGTGTAGTAGTAATAGTAGTAGTAGAAATATTAGTAGTAATAGTGTGTGTGTTTTGCAGAATCAAAATAACTTCTAGCTCACCTCTCCCTCCTGACCTGATCATCAGGTATGTTGAGATTTGCAGACACGAAGTAATCACTCTACTTGGAAAGTGTTATCTAAAGTATGAGTCCTCAACACTAGTGAGAAGTTCAACTAAGAATATCTGGGCCTCCTTAGTGTCCTCTTAAGAAACCAGGAACACGCTTCACATCCTCATTGACCTGCAAGAACTTCCCAGCTCAGCCTGACAGACAGTAACAGTGTGTGTAACCCATGCTGTGTGACGCAATGTGTGTAACCCATGCTGTGTGACGCAATGTGTGTAACCCATGCTGTGTGACGCAATGTGTGTAACCCATGCTGTGTGACGCAATGTGTGTAACCCATGCTGTGTGACGCATTGTGAAAGAGAAACGCAGCTAGCTTGGGTTCCCACTATGTAACTATCACATAAACTACGCTAACAGCACATTGCTGATGTACCCATTTTTTGCTTCACTCCAGCTTGGTTCCTGGACAAGGAGAGTCTATCACAACAAAGTGATACACGCTTCTGTCTCTTTCTCTGTCATGAAAAGTGCCACTGGGTGTGGACAGCAACTGGATGGGTAAGGATCGTAGACACAGCTTCGCCCTTGGTTAAGGGATCCTAGACAACACAATTAAGGGATTCATGTCTCTCTCAGGACATATTCGTACCCAAACGCTGAATGGTGCCACTGAGGCGTGTCTCCCGAATGTGATGAGTGAGAGAGAGAGAAAAAGAGAGAACAGTTAGTTAAGCGAAGGTAAACCACTTTTGAAACACCCACTCTTACCCACCACTACCAGAATCTCATATTTTTCTAGCACGATAGTTGTTGTTGTTGTAGGTTCGCCGGTATGTCCGGCACGATAGTGAAATATAACTAGCTTTTGACCACACCGTGCGGATATAAATATAATAGGGCAGTAGCATTACTGAGGGTGTTCCTACCATTTAGATATATAGAATAGGGCAGCAACACATTACGGGTATCTCTAGTTTGATGAGTGAGACATACAACACACAGGTATCTATTAACCAAACGTTTCGCCTGCCCAGCAGGCTTCATCAATAAAATACATTAGTGATTACAAAACCGGACAGGCGAAACGTTCCGATGATATAGACACCTTTTAATACTGCACCTGAACAGTTGGCTGCACGAAAAATGAGACGAATTAGGTCGCCGATGGAGACATGTAGTAACTCCCCGACGTAGTAAACACTATTTTCTTACGAATAAATACGGTGTCTACACAATTAACAATGTGAAACAGAGGAGATGACTGTAGATTTAGATTAGATTTTGCCACCGAAGTGGTTAGCTTATTGTGCACCCCATATCCATCCTGTGGAAGGTAGCGCAAGAACAAATGGATACACGAAAGGCCTAGGAACTAGGCCCCAAAACGGTTAACAGGAGTACATCTAGATTTATATCAACAGTTCACTTATCTGTTACAACTAAATTTAGGAAATTTACTTAATATATCTGGTATCTTATTTTCATTAATATCTTGACATGTCACATAGGTTATTATACTAATCTTTATATTCATAAATAAGTGGACAATTAAGCACACTGTGATCAAGATAGTGACCATAGGGCTGGCCACATTTGGTTTGATAATCCTGAGTGTGTCTCCCAAACTGCCAGAAGCTCTTGTAGTTAAGCCTAAGCCTGGCCACTACAGCATCAGTCTGTTCACATTGCAAGTTGCTCCATAAACGTACATATCTACGTTCATGTTATCATGGTGGGTTATAGATCTACTCAGGCTTTTAATTGCATTCCTATAACATTCAGTTTTATTATTTACTCTCTCCTAATGTACACCAAAGTTATATTCTACATTATCCTTCAGGGTACCTTTCTTGGATAACATATCAACTTTATCATGAAGGACTAATCCGTTGTGTGATGGGATCCATAACAATTGTACCTTAATTCCCTTTTCCAGGATTTTTGAGCATCTATATCTGGCTTCTCCAATGATCATGTTGTTAGTCATTATGCGAGTCAAAGAGCCTTCAGTGACGACACAGAATCAGGGAGTTGTCGATTCCTGTATATAAATTTAGTCCACTATGTGTTTAGTAAGAGTATGAGAGTAACTAGACGAGAGATATTACATTACTTATGATCATTCCACATGACGAACATTCACTGCATAAGAAATCTTTAATGCGAAGATAAATTGAGATTCCTTAACCTACATTCTCTTGTAAGACGTAGAATACGGGGAAGGGAACATGATTGAAGTGTATTAATGGAAGATGGGGTATAAATAAAGGAGATATAAATAAGGTTCTGCTGATATCCCTTCAAGAAAGAACCCGAAATAATGGATTCAAATTGGATAAGTTTAGGTTTAGAAAGGGTGTAGGAAAGTATTGGTTTGGAAACAGTCGTCTATGAATGGAACAGTCTGCCTAGTAGGGTACTGGAGCTAAAACCTTGGGTAGTTTTAAATATAGGCTAGATAAATGCATGAGTGAAAGGGGTTGGATTTAAGTGAGACTTGCATGAGTTAATTGCGTTATCAAAGATTATTCCTTGAATAACACTGAAAATGGGTTGGGCAAATAATTTTGTTAGTGGGTTTGGGTTCGAGAAAGACTTGCCTAATATGGGCTAGTAGGCCAACTGCAGTGTACCTCCTATTTTATGTTCTTGATATAAAAACCCATGAAAATCATAGTTGATGTTCATATTAACTTAAGATGGAGTTTATATACTGCAGAGAGATGTGGTGGAACAGTGATAGGCGGAGTTACCAGTGGAAGAAACCCACTAGCGGAAGTGGGTCGGGCCTATAGGTTAGGCAAGCTTTGAAGAATTCCCCGACCTACTTCAACCTGCAGACCTAGTGGAAGTAGGTCTGCAGTATATAAACTTCTCCGTGAATGTGCTGCACTTTTATCAAGACAGATGGACTGAACACATTGACTCCAGGCTGAGGGACTGATTACCTCAAACTACTACTAAACTTCCATTATTTCTCCGCATAGAACTAAAGAAGCCACTGGCTGTCGAAACGTTTCCAGAATAAAGATTCCCAAGTATGGCACAAGTGTCTCAATTATCAACTTGTCGGTTTTCTAAACCATTTACTCAAAGACTGCAACAACTGTCTCAGTAATAAATTGATGCTAGTTAGGGAAGAGTCAGAGAATATGCGGACCCTAGGCTGTATGCTAGTTACTGATACATTAACTGACTGAAGACCCTAGGCTGTATGCTAGTTACTGATACATTAACTGACTGAGGACCCTAGGCTGTATGCTAGTTACTGATACATTAACTGACTGAGGACCCTAGGCTGTATGCTAGTTACTGATACATTAACTGACTGAGGACCCTAGGCTGTATGCTAGTTACTGATACATTAACTGACTGAGGACCCTAGGCTGTATGCTAGTTACTGATACATTAACTGACTGAGGACCCTAGGCTGTATGCTAGTTACTGATACATTAACTGACTGAGGACCCTAGGCTGTATGCTAGTTACTGATACATTAACTGACTGCAGGTGCCATTCCTCCTTGCACTTGAGCTGTTGAGTAAGAAGTCTCATTGAACCTCTGATTACAAAGAACAACATCGGTCTGCTCTCGATATAATTGATATTGATTATTTAATGACTATAATAAACATGAAGCGGAGTATTCTGAAGACAGGATTATTAAATATGAAGAACGAGTGTTAGAGTATTATCATAATTCTTCGTAAATTTGTGTGTTGAGTGGGAGGTATAAATTGAAGTAGATAATTATTAAGTTACCACAGAGTGTTAAGATGACTAGGTTGTTTGAATATTTTTTTATATAATTCTGTTAAGATTATTGTTACCAAGATAATACTAAATGTATTGATCAGAAGTAATAAACCATCATTGAAAATACTTATTGCCTTCCACTTCTTAAGAGTGATGATACTTATGACGGTGGTGAGCAGCGAACATTGAAGAAGGGGTGAGGTATAACACAATTTACTGCATCTCTTGCTATATAGGACAAATATGTCTCAAGTCATGTCTGTCTCCAGTCGTGTCTATGTCACACTCTCATGGAATAGAAAAAATAATGAATGAAAGAGTTGGTTAATGCGGCTCACTGCCTCTCATCTATTCACTCCCATTCACGAATACTTTAATCCTAAATTTAGGGATTCAAGTGAGTTCTCAACATATATACACTCAGAGATATACATCTCACAGTGTATATATCCTGTTGCTAAGGGTGTCTTATACAGCAGAGATACAAAACGTTCAGTTACACCCGTGATAGATGGCTCCATCTCCACAATAAGTCATCACATTTTACAAACTGGAAAGCAATATGACAGTTTTTTTCAATATTTTCTCTGATGGTTTATTACTTCTGATCAATGTATTTATTATCTTAGTAGCAATAATCATAAGAGAATTATATAGAACAACTTCCAACAACCGGGTTTATATTGACACTAAGTTACAGTTTAGTAATTTCTACGTCACCTTACCAACATACACACAAATTTAAGGTGATAATGTTCTAATACATGTTCTTTTTACTTAATAATCCTATCTAAAGTAGACCGATGTCACTCTTTATAATCGAAGGTTCTCCTGCGACAGTAACTGCAGTCTGCTGACGTCATACACAGTTATGTCTGCTAGTGGTATGTACAACATCCACAAAATTCATTCTCGTTATATTACACATAATTTATATAACATTCTATTACTTCGAATATCTTGATCTCACATGCAAAATAAGTGAACATCTAATTCATTCGTTGAGAGAGAGAGAGAGAGAGAGAGAAAGAGAGAGAGAATGAGAATATGGTGACGAGGGGGCAACTTGAACAACGGTATGGTATACCATTTATATAAGTATATCAAGGCATATTAAAGAAATAAACTACTCGCTAAACTAACATTAACCATTATATACTGACATATTATATGAGTATTATATACCCAGTTATGTTTACACTTGTCTTTTATTTTAACGTCAGCCTTTCATTTTAGCCAGCAAGTTGTTTTTCTTAATCGCTGAACATACTGGAGTAAACAAAACTCCCTTTTAAACAACTGATCCTTTTAAAGCCGAGTCATATTAATTCTGGGAACAATCCACAGGGAAATGGAATATATTTTTCTACACTTGTGTGTCTCGCTATTGTTTGTTTTTCCCCAGGTAAGAACTGACACGAGTCTGTCCTAAGATGAGATGTTGAGTGGTGCCGCCACTATGGTGGGGGCGCTGTAAGATAGTGGTAGCACATTCGGCTTACAACCAAAAGGACTTTGGTCGAATCCTGGGCTGGGTAAGTCATATGAGAGAGTCTCCTAAAACCTGGAGATAAATGGAATACTGCTGATAGTAGTGAAAGAGGAAAATTGCGGAACAAACTCTTAGTGGGACAACGTTTCGCTCTCTATAGAGCTTGTCAAGTAATAACTTGAATAAGACCTTCCAGCTCCAAACATCTTACTGCTTGGTGACTTCAATCTTAGACATACAAAATGGAAGAATATAGCAAATAATGTTGTAGCAGAAATAATCCCTGGAGGCAGCTCAGATGAAAAGCCACACACACATGAGCTGCTAAATTTCTGCAACAAACACACCCTAAGAACATCAACTGGGATCTGGTAAACTATGCCCTAAATGAAACATGTTGGGAAGATATCTTGAATTACATGGACCCTAACCAGTGCCTTGAAAAGATCAACCTCCTGGTAGCTGAAGTATGTTCAAGGCATATTCCTCTACGAAAAAAGAAGAGAAGAAGTAAACAAGAGAGAGAGAGACGCTCCCTATACAGAAGAAGAAGAATCACTGAGCTCCTCAAGAATGCCGGACTATCTGATTCACGGAAGGAAGCGCTAACCAGGGAAGTGGAAAATATTGAGCTAAAGTTAAAGGACTCATACAGGATCCAGGAGAGTCACGAGGAGCTAAAAGCGATTAGTGATTGAAAGAAATTCGAAATATTTCTTTTCATATGCCAAAAACAAGGCAAAAACCACTTCTAGTATAGGGCCCTTGCTCAGACAAGACGAATCTTACACAGATGACAACAAAGAAATGAGTGAGATACTGAAATCTCAATATGACTGTGTTCAGCGAACCACTAATCCGTCAAAAGATAGACAATCCAAACAATTTTTTCAAGAATGAGCCTCAAACCCTTGCCAATGTATGCCAAATTTCTGACATAACCCTAACTCCTCTAGACTTTGAGAAAGCCATCGACGACATGCCCATTCACTCAGCCCCAGGCCCAGACTCTTGGAACTCTGTGTTCATTAAGAACTGCAAGAAACCACTCTCACAGGCCCTAAATATGCTATGGAGAAGGAGCCTAGACACAGGCGAGATTCCAGTCACTAAAAACAACGGATATAGCCCCACTCCATAAAGGTGGCAGCAAAGCAGTAGCTAAGAACTATAGACCAATAGCTTTAACGTCCCATATAAAAAACTTTGAAAGAGTTCTAAGAAGCAGGATAGCAAACCACCTGGACTCCCAAAAATTAAACAACCCAGGGCAACATGGTTTCAGAGCAGGTCCTGCCTCTCGCAACTGCTAGACCACTATGATATGGTCTTAGATGCTCTGGAAAACAAACAGAATGCAGATGTAGTATACACAGATTTTGCAAAAGCCTTTGACAAGTGATTTTGCAAAAACAAAGGCTTTTGCAAAATCTGTGCACACAAAATGCGTACTAAAGGAATAACTGGCAAAGTAGGCAGATGGATCTTCAACTTCCTAACCAATCGAACACAAAGAGTAGTGGTAAACAGAGTTAAATCGGATGCTGCCATAGTGAAGAGCTCTGTCCCACAAGGCACAGTACTCTCCCCCATCCTGTTCCTCATCCTCATATCAGACATAAACAGAGATGTAAACCATAGCACTATATCATCCTTTGCAGATGATACTAGAATCTGCATGAGAGTGTCATCCATTGAGGACACGGTAAGTCTCCAAGAAGATATAAACCAAGTTTTCCAATGGGTAACAGAGAACAATATGATGTTCAATGAAGACAAATTCCAACTACTCCGTTATGGAAAACTTGAGGAAATAATAGCTATGACTGAGTATATTACAAACTCTAATCACACAATAGAGCGAAAAAGTAATGTGAAGGACCTGGGTGTGGTAATGTCCGAAGACATCACCTTCAAGGACCACAACAATGCCACTATCACAGCCTCGTTGATCAGGCCCTGATCCACCGGGAGGCCTGGTCATAGACCGGGCCGCAGGGACGTCGATCCCCGGAATGCCCTCCAGGTAGACTCCAGGCAGACCTATATAGGGCGAAACGGTGTCCCTGTGATTTACCTCTAAACTGTTTCGAGAGTTCTACTCTTATTTGCCTGGTCGACCAGGTTGTTGCTGATGGCGGACGGCCGGCCCATGTATCTATCACAGCCTGCTTGACTGGCACACAGCGGAGGTAGGTGTCTAGGTTCTTTTCGAATACTCCCACACTTCTGCTAGCAATATTTATCATCCAAACAAAAGCTTGTTTTACAATGTGATTCCTTTCTTCACTTTCTTAAACCTGCTGATCCTCTTACCTAGAAGTAGTTACACGAGTTAGTCGACTGTAGGTGAATGCTTCAGAGAACCCACAAGTTGATAAATTACACACGTGTGCAACACTTGGGTAGCTTTAATGAGGAAACGTTTCGCCACACAGTCCATACAAAAGAGAATGGTGAAGAACAGAAGGAGTTTGAGGTAATCAGTCCCTCAGCCTGGAATTGATGTAATCAGTCCATCAATCTTTTCAAGATTGGGTTCCCAGTAAAGTTCTAGAGGAGGTACCTTGAAATTTATATATATATATATATATATATATATATATATATATATATATATATATATTGCTTTCTTCTTGTTGTGTTGTTAATATATGACTGTGCTAAAAATGTGAAAAACTCTATTAAAATTCTGTTTCAGTTCAGTAGCAGCCATTAGAGAGAGCCGTGGGATTCTTTATATCTATATTTATGTGTTTTCTCTGTGCACATTTTCAGAATGTGGGTTGTTATAGAGCAACCAACTAAGGAGTTACTTCCCTCCTACCACACGAGAGTAAAACTTACACACACACACACACACACACACACACACACACAACTGGTAGTAGGATGATAGACAACACCCTCTAGGAATTTTAGTATTTTATGGACGAGGAACCTGTGCCAGGTTCCTCGTCCTCTCACCCCAGTCACTGAAAACCACTGATAATGTCCTACTTCAAAAAGGCGGCAGTAAAGTATATACCGATAGCCATATACCGACAGCCCTAACTACACACACTATCAAAATCTTTGACCGGATCCTAAGAAGCAAGATTGCCAACCACATGGAATCACAACACTTGCACAATCTTGGGCAGCATGGGTTTAGGGCAGGTCACTCCTGCCTTTCACAACCACTAGATCATTACGATGCGGTCATGGATGGTCTGAAAGACTAGCTAAATGTTGATGTAGTGTACACTGATTTTGTAAGAGCACTCGACAAATGCGACAACGGTATGATTGTGCACAAAATGCGTGTTAAATGAATAAGTGGAAAAGGGGGAAATGGATTTTTAACTTCTTACAAACAGAACCCAGAGAATAACAGTAACCTGACACAGTGAAAAGCTGTTCTCCAAAACACAGTACTCGCTCCAATTGTTCTTCATTCTTACATCCGACACTGACAAGGACATAAATCATAGCAACTTAACATTATTTGCTGATGACACCACAATTTCTGAGTGGCGTCCGTCGAAAACAGCGAATCAGCGAATATAAATCAAGTTTTCCGGTGAACCTCATACAACAATATAATATTTAACGAAAATAGTTTGAGTTGCTCCGCCATGGAAGAATGGTGAATTAAAGCTTTAACGAAGCACACGACAAACTGAAATCATTCAACTGAGCTAAAGTCCCAAGTGCAAGACTTAAGAGTAATGATATAGGAAGATTTCACATTCAAGGATCACAACAATGTTGCCATTGCTGCCACAATGGATGACTAGAACCTTCAAGGCAGGATATGCTGAGCCAATGATACTTTTTAAGTCACTTGTTATCTCTCAGCTGGAATACTACTGTATACTGACGGTCCCCTTCACGGCAGGCGAGATCGCTAAGCTGGGAAACGTACAGAGAACTTTCACTACTCGTATACACTCAATCATCTGAACTACTGGAAACGCCTGAAGTCCCTACAACTGTGTTCTTTGGAACGCAGGCGAGAAAGGTACGTTATAATTTACACTTGGAAAATTCTGGAGAGACTGGCTCCAACTCTGAAAACTGAAACTACTCTGTAAGACAACTAAGAGACTTGACAGACGGTGCAAAATGGCTGCACTTAAAAAGAGAGGAGCGAAAAGTACACAAAGGGGATAACTCGACGAATGTCAGAGATCCTCGACTCTTCAACGCCCTCCCTCCGTGCGTAAGGGAATTTACCAATAAACCTCTGGCTATCTTCAAGAGGGAATTTGACAAGTTACTCAAACTAGTGACTGACCAGCCGGGCTGTGGTTCGTACGTTGGATTGCACGAGGCCAGCAGTAAGAGCTTAGATGATCAGGCCCTGATCCTCCAGGCCTGCTCTGGGACCGGGCCATGGGGGCGTTGACCCCAGGAAGCGTCCTTCAGGTATCAGGAGGTACAACCTTCCTATCATACGAGTGTAAACCTGACACCAGTTAGTAAGTTGGCAGACAACAACCATCCAGGGAGGTACAACCTTCCTATCATACGAGTGTGAACCTGACACGAGTTAGTAAGTTGGCAGACAACAACCATCCAGGGAGGTACAACCTTCCTATCATACGAGTGTAAACCTGACACGAGTTAGTAAGTTGGCAGACAACAACCATCCAGGGAGGTACAACCTTCCTATCATACGAGTGTGAACCTGACACCAGTTAGTAAGTTGGCAGACAACAACCATCCAGGGAGGTACAACCTTCCTATCATACGAGTGTGAACCTGACACCAGTTAATAAGTTGGCAGACAACAACCATCCAGGGAGGTACAACCTTCCTATCATACGAGTGTGAAGTTATGAACTATGAAATTCTGAACGTAAGAAATATGATATTGGGAAAATAAGAAAATAGAAGTATTTTGCTGAGAAAATAACAAAGCGAGACAGAGAATAAGAATTGTGAAGACAGATGAATAGGTATTGGGTATGAGATACCAACACAATGGTAAAAATGACAGGTCGTGAGTTTGAAATAAACACACCATAGTAAAAATGACAGGTCGTGGGTATGAAATACCCACACCATGGTAAAGAGAAATGCAGCTACATAAAATTCTTTACTGACGACATTTGGCCCACACTGGGTTGTTTCAAGCCTGATAAAGCCCATGTGGGCGAAACCTCATCAGTAAAGGATTCTAGGTAAGTGGATTTAACGTTTCTCTACTAAAACAGCGCATTTTTCAAAGCTGCGACCATGATTCTAACAAATGGAATCTTTCTACAGTGAAGCATTAAACATGAAATAATCTATGCTCTCTCTTTTAATAAGACATAATATGCAGTTGTAGACGTTTCGCCCACCATGGAAAACAGATGAAAGTCTCTAGTAGGCGAAAAGTCTTCTTAATAAAATACCACCAACAGCACATTTTGTCGTAATATCATACTTGTGAGAATAACAACACTGATATACACAATTATCTCATCTGTATGGAGGCCGTTCTCATGACAGCTGTGATGCTGTACTAGTGCCGTTAGCAGCATACCTCTGACATACCTGTGACTAGTTTCAAGAATGTATCTACTCTCGCAGCCCTGCCTGGGGCCTTTCGTATCTGTTGATTACGCTCAATCAACCTTTTCCTTGTCGGTAATTTGCCATTTCATGCATCTTAAATATCGGAAAAGCATTGCCCTAGCGGTGCAAAATACTGCAACCAGCAGGATCCAATTGCAGCATTACTGAGAACAGTTATTAAAATACATGGTTTGGTAGAGCTCCACACAGTGAAACATGGTAAAGCTCTAAAGAGCGAAGCATAACTTGAGGTTCTACATTATATATATATATATGTCGTACCGAATAGGTAAAATTGGTCACTTAGGAAGAATTTATTTAAAATTAAATCCTTTCTTCAAAATTTTCTCTTATACGTTTAAAGATATATTTTTTTCAATTATGTTATTGTAAAAATTAATAATTTTGTACCAAAAGAACCTTACAAAACTTATCTAACCTTATTATAACAAGCTCAATTTAATTTAGCCAAATCCAACTAAATATATTTTAGATAAGTTTACAATAATTTAATAATAAACACAATGAAATATTTTTTTCGTTAGGTTCAGAATGATATTTGCGAAATTATTATATACACAAATTTTAGCTTGCTTTATTCGGCAAGAAGAGCGTTGCTATTTAAGCCAAAATCGCAAGTTTTATCTATTCGAGGGAGAACCTCGAGTTTTCCCTGAGGTACGCTTATCGTCTTCTCTGAGGATGAGGGTCCCCAATAAAGTTCTAGAGGTGGTACCTCCCTATATATATATATATATATATATATATATATATATATATATATATATATATATATATATATATGTCGTGCCGATTAGGTAAAACTTGCTATTTTGGCTTAAATAGCAACGCTCATCTTGCCATATAAGACAAGTGAAAATTTGTGTATGCAATAATTTCACCAAAATCATTCTGAACCTAACGAAAAAATATATTTCATTGTGTTTGTTTATTATTAAATTAATGTTAACGTATCTAAAATATATTTAGTTGGGTTAGGGCTAAATTAAATTGCGCTTGTTGTAATAAGGTTAGGTAGGTTTTCAAAGTTTCTCTTGTAAAAATTATAAATTTTTACATTAACATAAATGAAAAAATATATCTGTAAACGTATAAGAAAATTTTAAAAGGACTTAATTTTAAATGAGTTCTTGCTAATTGACCAGTTTTACCTAATCGGCACGACATATATATATATATATATATATATATATATATATATATATATATATATATATATATATATACATTTAGTCGCCTCTACGACATGCATGCTTACGGAGGAAGAATTCATTCCACTTCCATGGAGAATATATATATATATATATATATAATTCAGGGAAACCGATTAGCCGGACTTGAGTCCTGGAGGTGGGAAGTACAATTCCTGCACTTTAAAGGTAAAGCTCTAGAGTGAAACATAACTTGGCAAAGCTCTACACGAAGTGAAACATAAAACTTGGTAAAGCTCTACATAAGAGTGAAACTCTATACAGAGAAACATAGTAAAGCTCCACACACACACAGAGAAACGTTGTCCCAATAAAACCTTTGCTCTGCCACGTTTCACTTTCTGACCGCAATGAGCATTCATCTTCAGACTTATGCAAATTATCAATCTTGCCTCAGCAATATTTATCAACAATTATTTCTTGAAGCTTTGATGAGATAGTTGCAACAGCTGCAATTATTTTATCTAGACAACACCATAAACTTTATTAACAAAAAAATTAGATAAAAACATGTCAAGATATATAGATAACAGAGTATAATTTGTAATGGTTGCATGCAAGATGATAGGTAAATATTATACGTTTACATATACATAAAAAATGCACTTTATAGTGTGTTTCTTAATATTTCAAATAACTATATTATTATTATATACGTGGGGGAATTGTGGAGCCAAAAGGTGTCATAGAGCATCAGAATTGATGCAAGGAATGTGAGGGTAGCTTCAGTTTCTTGTATCAAGGCCCCTTTCCCAGTATCAAGGCATCCCCCTTGAAGGGTCTTATTTATATTCCATTCCTTGTATCAAGGACCCTTCACCAGTATCAAGGCATCCCCCCTTGAAGGGTATTATTTCTATATTTCCATTTCAACTGATGAGGCCTGGTGTGACACCGGGCCTGGGAAGTGACTATCCCTGGTTCTGAACTGAGGGAAGGTTCGTGACACTCCCTGGTTCTACACAAAGTCGTGCTAAATATACCAGGTTCATACCGTTTAACTGTCAAGGTCCTGCAGTGATTGGAAATATTTACAAGATGGAATTACACTGTGACTGTGTAGGCTGCTGCTGCTGCTGCTGCTGCTGCTGCTGCTGCTGGAGTGTACACAATGTTTGTTAGTGGGTATTGTTGGTGTTGGGTGGTAGTGGTGCGAGTGATGGTGGTGGTGATGCTGCTACTGGTAGTGGTAAGTTGGTGGTAGTGGTGGTGGTGGTGGTAAGTTGGCGGTGGTGAGGGTGTTACTGGTAGTGGTAAGGGTGTTAGTGGTGGTGTGGTAGTGATACACACTACCATCAACACCTACCTAATAAAATTCCAAATTAAAACGAAAAAAATATATACTGATTTTTGAAAGATCTGTGTTAATGGCCTCTATAACTTTGCAGACCTACTGAAAATGTATGATTAATGTGTGACAAAACTGAAAAAAAAAAGTTGCCGATTTTGGTGACTTCTCCAGGGCATTCTGGCATGATGGAGCTGTAAGACACAAACATTGTGGTGCAAAGGAAATTATTCTAGTTTAACATACTGTGTGGTAATGTCAAGGAGAGAGAGAGAGAGAGAGAGAGAGAGAGGCGCAATTAGAATACTTTCCCCATAATTTCTAATGTGTGTGTGTGTGTAATTGCAGGATTTATATGAAAGTCCTAACTAATGGAGTAAATAAGACCAGGCTTTATGCTTTGTACCATTCTTACTGTCTCTGTCTACCTTATTCTTAACATGTTAGTCTTACTGTTTACCTTATTCTTACTGCCTACCTTATTCTTAACATGTTAACTGTCTCTGTCTACCTTATTCTTAACATGTTAGTCTTATTGCCTCTACCTTTTCTTCTAATTATTGTCATTATTCTTAATATTTGGTATTCTTAAGTGTCTTTGCTTATCGTATTAATTTTATTTTTTAGTCTTAACGTCTGTTTTCTGTCTTTATTCTTCGTTTTATTGTTATTATTCAATATAATAATCGCCAACATTACTTCTATTACTACCACCACAATTCTACCACATCCACCACAATTCTACCACTATTCTACCACCACGACCACAATTCTACCACAACCACCACTAATACCACTACCACAATCCTACCATAACTACTAAAATTACCGTTAATTTTACTACTATTACCACCACCACAATTCTATTACAACTACAGTAATTATCATTACTTCTACTACCATCATTACAATTCTACCACAACCCGTAAGGAACCAAGAGACTTGGCAGACGGTGCAAGAAACTCCAATAAATAACAGGGAAGCGTTGAGTACACTAAGAGAGAACTCGTTAAATGTCAGGGGTCCTCGACTTTTCAACGCCCTCTCTTCGTGCACAAGGGGAAGTGCCAACAAACCGCTGGCTGTCTTCAAAAGGAAACTTGATAACAGTTCCTCATCGGCCGAGGTGTGTCACATACGTTGGACTACGTGTTGCCAGATCTAACAATCTACTCGATCAAGCTAACAATCAGGAGGTTTGGTCTGGGAACGCTCTGCGGGGGCGATGATCCCGGAAGTAGCACAAAGGTTACCATAAGGTAGGGTCAGTACTTTCTGTCTGTAGACCCTGTACTATATGTCCCGTAGCTCGATTGCTTCCGCACTCAGCTCACATACTGAGGTCTGTGGTTCGATCCCCGGTACGGGTGAAAACATTAGGAGGTGTTACTTTAAGACACCTGCTGTCCATGTTCACCCATCAGTAAAATGGGTACCTGGGTGTTAGTGGACTGGTGTGGGTCGCATCCTGGGACAAAATTGACCGAATTTGCGGGAAATGCTCTGCATAACAAGGGGCTTTCTATATAGTAGTATGTCATTGATGTCAGCTATGACTGTATACCTTGTACTTGTAGAAATATAGATTATTATTATTATTATTATTATCTACCTGGAGTCTACTTGGAGTGTCCGGGGGTCAACGCCCCCTCGGCCCAGTCCATGATGGTTTCTTTTTATAAGACTTCAGATCCTATCAAAATAATTATACTGTAGTCAAAATAACATTAGGATCCAGCTCTTGGAATCATTATGAGCTAGAGGTGGAATGAAGACTTCAAAATACCTACCTATTTCCCATGATAGTTTCCAAATCTTTGTTTTGTCCCATGAACTGTATTACAGCCTCTCAACCATCATATATAACAACAATCAAATAATCACGAGGTAATCACTACGAACAGCCTAACTGATCCGGTAGTGGGCCGCGGGGGCGATGACCCCTGGAATCGACAAGAGGTAATGCAATTTCATCTTTGTACTGGATTATTCTCTTTTGGCTCGACCCACGGCTAATGTAATTAAATAATTATCGAGAGTAACACGGTACATCAGTACTCGTGTAACTGTGCTCACCTAGCTGCGTGTGCAGGGGTCGAGTCATAGCTCCTAGCAGCACATTTTAACTTTTAGTGACTGGCTTTACTAATCTCAGACTTACAAGACTCGTACATACTCTTGACGCTTTGTATATATATCTGCCTACACCACCTTTTCTTTCAGTTCCTTCCACCCACTCGTCGCCCTGAGGCTGAAAAAGACCTTCCTAACATCCCCGTGTTCCTCTCTCAATGGAGGTATTCCTCAAGGTGTCCCTCACAGGAAGGGATCCCTTGATGTATTCCTACCTTTAATGAAGAGGACTAAATCGAGAAATACCTAACACTGAGGAATACGTCCACTGAGAAAAGAATACTTCCCTGTGAGGGATACCTTGAGAAATACCTCACAGAGATCCCTCACAAAAAGTGTACCACTAAATAAGGTTACAACCTATCCCCATTTCACTAAGTTTATTCCCGTACCAATATACCAAAACAATTTTAAAGATTTCTTTAAACTTACATTGTTTTTTTAAGTCAGGCTAAGTTAGGTTAAGTCAGGGGCTCCTCTGTTCTTGTCTCATTATGGTGCTCTTGAAAGAGGCGTTTTTCTAAGAGGTGTTCTTTTACGAAGCGTTCTTCTCAGATGTATTCCTCGAAGAGGTGTTCTTCCAAGAGGTGTTCTTCCAAGAGGTGTTCTCCCAAGAGGTGTTCTCCCAAGAGGTGTTCTCCCAAGAGGTGCTCTTCCAAGAGGTGTTCTTCTTAGAGGTGTTCTTCTTAGAGGTGTTCTTCTAAGAAATGTTCTTCTAAGAGATGTTCTTCTAAGAGGTGTTCTTCCAAGAGGTTACATAGATCAGAGTAGCCACACACTGCGGCGGCGGATTCAAATTTTAATCATAATACTAAAATGCAGTTGAAGGTTCCGGAGTGTGGAGTGCACCGAGCATGCTACGATTTTATTTGACTTTCATCACACACTCATTGGCATGACCTCTGAACCAGCCAACTGGCAATTCCGAGTATAGCAGTTCTAGGTCCCCACTGCTGCATTAATTGTCCAGTTCAATCCACCATTCAGGTGAGGGCCGGCTCCTCAGCCAAGGCAACGTCACACCTGCTTGCCTGCCTGAGTGGCAGACCCTTGCTTACGCTGGTCCAATCCACTCCTGCTTTGAGTGACTCCTCTCTCTTATCGTATACTGCCAACTTGTCTTTGTAAATACTGTAAACAGTGAAGGTTTATACGGGTAGAAATGAACTACCTGTTCTGTGTTTGCCTTGCCCTTCTGCACAGTTGCTGGCTATATTACTGACGTTGGTTACGGCCAGGTGCAACAACCCTTGAACTACTACCTGCCTCCAGCAGCAACAGCCTGGTTGACCAGGCAAGCACCAGACGAGCCTGGCCCATGGCCGGGCTCAGAGAGTAGATAAACTCTCGAAACTATTCAAAGGTATAAGGTATGGAAGTCCAACAAGGACCAGCACAAACAGCGGTGCCAACAAAGACCAGCAGCAGCAACAGGGACAAAGAAAACCAGCAACAGTGCCAGCAAGGACCAGCAGAAGTGCCAGGAAGGCCCGTAGTGACAACAGGAACCAGCAGCAGCAGCAGCAATAGGAGGACCAGTAGTACCAACAAGAACCACCACCACCAGCAGTACCAAAAAGAACCATTAGTGCCAACAAGAACCAGCAGCAGTGGTAGAAGTAGTAATAATAGTAGTAGCAGCAGCAGAAGCATGTTCTAACTCACTCCTAATGCATTCCCCACAAGAAATATTTACGAGCTTTCAAACAAACAGCCAGTGTGACCAACAGTGCCTGAGTACACGACCTTCTAAGACCAGTGCCTGAGTACACCGGTGAGGGGCTCTTGATCTAAGGAACTGGAGTTGCCCCCCTTCTCTCTAATGTAACTTAATTATCCTCATTCCCCTTAAGGGTTTAGGGTTTCCCCATGAATAGTATAATAATAACAGACCAACGACAACAACAATCACAAAAATACAACAAATCACGACAACAAACAACCCACAGCTTGCAGTAGTCGTCCACGTCCATTTTGATACCAACAACCACCACAACAAACAACCACAGCAACAATCACCACAGCAAACAACCCACAGCTTCCAGTAGTCGTTCGCATCCACTGTCTTTGATTAATACAACAACCACAAGAACAAATCACAGCAATAAATAACCAGAACAAACCATAACAACCACAAGAACCATAACCAACAACAGCAACCGCAACAATCACAATAACCAACAAAAAAGATTCACAATACCAAACCACAACAACCATTACAAAAAACAACTACAAAAAGAAAAACGAACAACACAGCTTTCAGCAGTCGTCCACATACATTTACTTTAACAACAACAACAAACACAGCTTTCAGCAGTCGTCCACATATATTTTCTTTGATAACAACAACAAACACAGCTTTCAGCAGTCGTCCACATATATTTTCTTTGATAACAACAACAAACACAGCTTTCAGCAGTCGTCCACATACATTTTCTTTAACAACAACAACAAACACAGCTTTCAGCAGTCGTCCACATATATTTTCTTTGATAACAACAACAAACACAGCTTTCAGCAGTCGTCCACATATATTTTCTTTGATAACAACAACAAACACAGCTTTCAGCAGTCGTCCACATACATTTTCTTTAACAACAACAACAAACACAGCTTTCAGCAGTCGTCCACATATATTTTCTTTGATAACAACAACAAACACAGCTTTCAGCAGTCGTCCACATACATTTTCTTTGATAACAACAACATTTTCTCTCACAAAATCGATGGCGGAGGCTTTAAAGGAAAGTAAAAAGTTAAGCATGAGCCGCTGCTCTGACTTTTTCCCGAAACTTTGCTGCTTCGGCTGCTGTGCTGAAGCTGCTGTTCTGAGGATGCTGTGTGTTAGACTGCTATATGTTAGGCTGCTATGTGTGTGTGTGTGGCTGTTTTTGTATGTGGGGGCTGCTGTGTGTGTGTGTGGGCTGCTGTGTGTGTGTGTGTGTGGTTGCTGCCTGTGTGACTGCTGTACGTATTGTTGCTGTGTGTGTGGCTGCTGAGTGTGTGACTGCTGTGTGTGTGACTGCTGTGTGTGTGACTGCTGCGTGTGTGACTGCTGTACGTATAGTTGCTGTGTGTATGGCTGCTGTGTGTGTGTGTGGGCTGCTGTGTGTGTGTGTGTGTGTGGTTGCTGCCTGTGTGACTGCTGTACGTATTGTTGCTGTGTGTGTGGCTGCTGAGTGTGTGACTGCTGTGTGTGTGACTGCTGTGTGTGTGACTGCTGTGTGTGTGACTGCTGCGTGTGTGACTGCTGTACGTATAGTTGCTGTGTGTATGGCTGCTGTGTGTGTGACTGCTGTGTGTGTGACTGCTGCGTGTGTGACTGCTGCGTGTGTGACTGCTGCGTGTGTGACTGCTGTGCTTGACTGCTGTGATTGACTGCTGTGTGTGTGACTGCTGTGCTTGACTGCTGTGTGTGTGACTGCTGTGCTTGACTGCTGTGTGTGTGACTTATGTGCTTGACTGCTGTGTGTGTGACTGCTGTGCTTGACTGCTGTGCTTGGCTGTTGTGTGTGTGACTTCTGTGCTTGACTGCTGTGCTTGGCTGTTGTGTGTGTGACTTCTGTGCTTGACTGCTGTGTGTGTGACTGCTGTGTGTGTGACTGTTGTGCTTGACTGCTGTGTGTGTGACTGCTGTGCTTGACTGCTGTGCTTGGCTGCTGTGTGTGTGACTGCTGTGCTTGACTGCTGTGCTTGGCTGCTGTGTGTGTGACTTCTGTGCTTGGCTGCTGTGCTTGGCTGCTGTGTGTGTGCCTGCTGTGTGTGTGACTGTTGTGCTTGGCTGCTGTGTGTGACTGCTGTGTGTGAGACTGCTGTGTGTGTGACTGCTGTGCTTGGCTGCTGTGTGTGACTGCTGTGTGTGTGACTGCTGTGTGTGACTGCTGTGCTTGGCTGCTGTGTGTGTGACTGCTGTGTGTGTGACTGCTGTGCTTGGCTGCTGTGTGTGTGACTGCTGTGTGTGTGACTGCTGTGTGTGACTGCTGTGCTTGGCTGCTGTGTGTGTGACTGCTGTGTGTGTGACTGCTGTGCTTGGCTGCTGTGTGTGTGACTGCTGTGTGTGTGACTGCTGTGCTTGGCTGCTGTGTGTGTGACTGTGTGTGTGACTGCTGTGTGTGTGACTGCTGTGCTTGGCTGCTGTGTGTGTGACTGCTGTGTGTTTGGCTGCTGTGCGTAGCTGGTGTACTAACCTAATTGTGATTACAGGAGTTGAGTCTCAGCTCCTGGCCACGGGCCTCTGCTGGCCGCTACTAGCTTCACTCCTGGCTTCATAAGCCTTATCATACCTGTTCTTAAAGCTATACCTGGAGAGGGTTTCGGGGGTCAACGCCCCCACGGCCCGGTCTGTGACCAGGCCTCATGGTGGGTCTGTGACGGTTCGTTGACCCCCGAAACCCTCTCCAGGTATACTCCAGGTATAGCTTATGTATGGATTCTGCCTCTACCACTTCGCTGTCTAGGTCGTTCCACTTCCTGACCATTCTAAGGCTAAAGAAGTATTTCCTAACATCTGTGCTTTTAACTTGCAGCTGTGACACGCCTTTCAGACTCCGTCCATCCTGTCAATTCCTCTGATTATTTTGTACTTCGTAATCATGTCACCTTTGGTCCTTCGGTCCTCTAGTATCGTCAGGTTTAGCTCCTCTAGCCTCTCTTCACAGTTCATACTCCTACCCCTAGTTTCGTTGCAAACCTTTACACTTTTCTCCAGCTTCTACACATGCTTAACCAGATACGGGTTCCATACTGGTGCTGGCCAGGTATAGGCCGTGTAAGATCTTGAATGTTCCATTGCTATGCTCCTGAAAACTACCCTTAAATTTGCCATTCTCGCGTTTGTAGCAGCGGTTATTTGGTTGATGTGTCCCTAAGATGAAATGCTGGGAACTATGCTCACCCCGAGGTTCTCCTCTTTCAAGGAGGTTTGCAGCCTTGGTCCCCGAACCTGGGCATTGTTTCCAGACGTTTTTGCCTTTCTCCGATTTTCATAACTTTGCATTTGCTGGGGTTAAATTCCAGTAGTCACTTGCCAGACCAATCCTGCACCTTGTGCAGATCCATTTGCAGTCTTTGCAGGTATGCTTTGGCTGTTGTGGGTGGCTGTTGTGCTAGGTTGCTGTGCGTGTGTGGCTGTTGTGCTAGGTTGCTGTGCGTGTGTGGCTGTTGTGCTGGGCTGCTGTGCGTGTGTGGCTGTTGTGCTGGGTTGCTGTGCGTGTGTGGCTGTTGTGCTAGGCTGCTGTGCGTGTGTGGCTGTTGTGCTAGGTTGCTGTGCGTGTGTGGCTGTTGTGCTAGGCTGCTGTGCGTGTGTGGCTGTTGTGCTAGGTTGCTGTGCGTGTGTGGCTGTTGTGCTGGGTTGCTGTGCGTGTGTGGCTGTTGTGCTGGGCTGCTGTGCGTGTATGGCTGTTGTGCTGGGCTGCTGTCCTTTAGCAACTGCGTCCAACTGTTTAAATACAGTTTTTAAAAAAGATTATCTGAGGGGGAAAAATGTGAGGATTTCAACATGAGCGGTACAATAATATTACAGTAAAACCTAGTGTGCACTGGTGGGAGGGTGGTACGGGTGGTGGGGTTGAGGGTGGCATGGGAGGACTAGCACATACATTTATCTTACAGAGAGTGTAATTAATGCCGTGCTCTGCCTGCCACCACGGACGCACGACTAATGGCAACTTCACCCGACGTTCCCACTAAAAAACGAAACATATAAATAAATGCTGTTGCCAGGCTGGCGACCTTTAGTGATCCCTGGCAACCTTGCTGCTAAAATTTTCCCATTATACACCAGCACGCACATACGTGCATGTTCATACGTGAACGTACATATAATCATATGGGTGCGCGCGCACACACACACACATAATAGTAGCGACTAGCAAAGAGGCGGAGCCAGCTGAGACTAGACCTCTGCAACAACATATAGGTTAGTAAACCCATACACATCCTCACACCCTGGAGAATATGGTAACTCGGAGAGAGAGAGAGAGAGAGAGAGAGGAGAGAGAGGAGAGAGAGAGGGAGAGAGAGAGAGAGAGAGAGAGAGAGAGAGAGAGAGAGAGAGAGAGAGAGAGAGAGAGAGACGTTCCCTTTACAAGCAAAGACGACGTATAACAGATATTCCCAAAGGTGTAGCAGATTCACTGAAGAACGATTGGAAACTCTGAACTGAGAAAAACAAGAATATCAAATACAGGAGAGACACAGGAAGTAAAGAGCCCTAAGTGAAATTAACAGAAATCCCAAATACTTTTTTTTATACATAATCCAGGACGAAAGCCACATGCAGTATAGGACCTCACTTAAAATAAATGGAACATACACAACTGACAAAAAGAAAATGAGTGAAATGCTGAAACAATAATATAAGTGTGTTCAATAAACTATTTATCAGCCTAAAGATCGAACACCCTAATGAGCCTTTCATGAATAAGATTCAAAACACCACCGTCATCTCCATAATTTCTGATGTGGCCCTCTCCCCATGAGACTTTAAAGTAATAATAATGGTAGAATTACCTGGCAGCGTGGCCATTAACCTTGGGAAGCATCCTTCAGGGGTACAAATGATCACTGTGTAGAGGATAATAACACTCGCTGCCGTTAATATCAATAGCAAAATAACTGTGGTGCTACGTACCCACTATATAACTGTGATGCTACATACCCACCATATAACTGGTTCTACGTACCCACTATATAACTGTGGTACTAGGTACCCACTGTTTAACTGTGGATCTACGTACCTACCAAATAACTGTGGTTCTACGTACCCATAACATAACTGTAGTGCTATGTACAAACCATATAACTGATGTGTCACGTGCCCACCAGGATTTAGCGTCCACGCTGGACTGCGTACTGCTAGCACATAAAACCTGGTTGATCAGGCCATCAACCAGGAGGCCTGGTATGGGAGAGGATAGCAGGGGCGATGATCGCTGGAATCGACTAGCGTTACAATGAGAACACAGTAGAGTAGGTGGCTAGGCTTGCAGCTTGGATTTTCAACAGCAGTCCAATATTTCAACTGTGAACCCAGTATAACATTCCCGCATTGCTGGTGACCCCATTCCTAGTAGGGACCCCCACGCCCCCTAGCACCCCTGGGAGCACCAGATCCAACACCTCCTTCCCCTTAGGAGCCCCAGGTCCAACACCACCCTATCACCTTCATCCATGGGATTCCTGTTCCCCGTGTTTTGTGGGGGAGGGGGGGGGTGTCCAGCTGTTTGCTTGCTCGTTCGTTCTTATTCATATTCCCTCCCTCTCTCTTTGTCTCTTTCTCTATCTGATTCATTTCGATTCAAAGGTGTTGTAGTGGTGTATTCAAACTCTCGTCTCAAGCCTCATTCATGCGATGCCTCTGCTGTCTCGTTTCTATCTCGTTTTGCCTTTCCTTGTGTCACATCTCTCTTCTCCAATGATATAACAAGCTTTCAGATCATAATTTATTTCCCAGTTATCCTAATTCAGCTACTCGAAAAGACTGGCTATATTTATAAGAACGCAAGAAAGATGGCCGATGCTAGGCAGGTCTAACCATTACTTATGACACCCATTCTCGCACCACGAGAAACAAACGTTCACTTTTGAACGTTTCCTGGTCACATCATTGACAGTATAATAACCTATGAGACATGTCACGATATCTTAATGAAAATAAGGTACTAGATATATTAATAAGCAAATTTCCTAAATTTGCTTGTAACAGATAAGTGAATTGTAAATATAAATCCAAATGTACTCCTGCTAACCCTTTTGGGACGTAGTTCCTAGGCCTTTTTGTGTATCTGTCGTGCCGAATAGGTAAAACTGGTCAATTAGCAAGAACTCATTTAAAATTAAGTCCTTTAACTAAATATATATGAGAAGTTTACAATAATTTAATAATAAACATACACAATGAAATATATTTTTTCGTTAATTTCAGAAAGATTTTTTGCGAAATTATTGCATACACAAATTTTCGCTTGCCCTATTCGGCAAGAAATGCGTTGTTATTTAAACCAAAATAGCAAGTTTTACTTATTCGGCACGACATATCCATATGCTCTTGCGCTACCCTCCACAGGCTGGATGTTGGGTGCACAATAAACTAGCCACTTCGGTGGCAAAATTTAAAATATAATCTTTGACAGTCATCGCAATAGTTTCACTGTCTTATTTGTGATTAAATATATATTTTTATACGTTTATGAAATAACCTAAACTAACTTATAATGTTGACTGAAATATCCTTGGTGGTGTAAATGTAACTTCGTGTACTCAGTAGGCTTTAAACCCAACGATCTAAGTCTTCATGGTATATACACCGAGAGGTGTATATCGCTCAATGTATATACACTGAGAGTTTAATCCCACTTTCAGAGATCAAAGTAGTATTCTTGACCGGTGGTGAACAGGTGAAGCGCAGCCTTAATGGCCATCGTGTAGTCGACAGACTCTAAACTTAACAAGCCAACCTAGTCTCCCTCATTCCTTCCCCAACCATTCCCCAACAATGTTATGTATTTAATAGCTTCGTTCTCCTTTTAATGAATTTCTTCTTGGCCAGTTATGAGACTGGTAGTATCTCCCCAGTTGATAACACAGTTTCCACACCTTCTTTCTTGGTAGTTTCAACTCTCATATATTATGGAAATGTTATGATAATCACACCCATAAATGGAGCCATTATTTTATGGGCGATAACCGGCCTAAAATGTTAGTCTATTTTTTATAGCGATTACTCGCCTAAGCGCTATTCCCGTCTCCCTAACCTGCTATAAACTGTGTATTTATTTCCATAACGATATCCTACCTAAATATTATATATATATATATATATATATATATATATATATATATATATATATATATATATATATGCAAAAAGATCACAGTAAACAGGTGATATCAAAATATGCAAGACAACCACTATGAAAAAATAGAAGAATTCCAAGCGCTTTCGTTACTACTCACATTATCAAGGAACTATAAAAGGAAACGTGAAAAGAAGGCTTATAAAGGGGCAGAATACACCTCACAGAGGTGTTGTCTTTGTTAGTTTGTTAGTGTGATGTGACTGTGAGGTGTATTCTGCCCTTTATAAGCCTTCTTGTCATGTTTCCTTTTATAGTTCCTTGATAATGTGAGTAGTCACGAAAGCGCTTGGAATTCTTCTATTTTTCATAGTGGTTGTCTTGCATATACATGTATATATATATATATGTGTGTGTGTGTGTGTGTGTGTGTGTGTGTGTGTGTGTGTGTGTCGTGCCGAATAGGTAGAATTTTTTTGTAGGTGTGTTCTCAATTTATGCAGTCGGCAAAAATCATTCTGAACCTAACGAAAAAAATATATATTTCATTGTGCTTGTGTATTATTAAATTATTGTAAACTTATCTAAAATATATTTAGCTGGATTAGTCTAAATTAAACTGCGCTTGTTATAATAATGTTAGGTAAGTTTTCTAAGGTTCTTTTGGTACAAAATTATTAATTTTTACATTAACATAAATGAAAAAAAATATATCTTTAAACGTATAAGAGAAATTTTTAGAAAGGACTTAATTTTAAATAAGTTCTTGGTAATTGACCAGTTTTACCTATACGGCACGACATGTTTTTCTTCAGCATAAGTTGTTAGGCAGCTGTGGTGTCATCCAGTGAGGACACTAAACCTCCAAGACGATATAAACTAAGTCTTCCAATGGGCCACAGACAACAATATGATGTTCAATGAGGACAAGTTTCAGTTACTTTGTTAAGCAAAACTTTAGGAAATAAAAACTAGAAAGGAGTATAAAACAAATTCTAACCTCACAATAAGCGAAAAGCTTTTGTGAAGGGGTTAGATAATGTAGAGGATCTCACCTTCAAGGACCATAACAGTGTCATTATCACAACTGCGAGGAAAATAATAGGATGTGTAATGAGAACCTTCAAAACAAACCATACCACGGGTGGGGTTAGAACCCGCGATCAGTCTCTCTCAAAACTCCAGACCGTCGCGTTAGCCACTGGGTTGAGAGACTGATCGCGGGTTCTAACCCCACCCGTGGTATGGTTTGTTTGCAATCGTGTCATTACGATTTCATGAGTCGAGAACCTTCAAAACAAGGGATGCCAAGCCAATGATGATCATCTTTAAATCGATTATTCTTTTTAGGCTGGAATACTGTTGTACACTAACAGCCCGTTTTAAGGCAGACGAAATTGCAGATCTGAAGAATGTATACAGAGAACCTTCGCTGTACTTTAAGTTCAGTCAAGCACTTTAAAATTACTGGGAACGTCTGAAGACCCTTGACCTGTACTCCTTGGAACGCAGGGAAGAAACATACATTATAATTTTCACCTAGAAAATCCTAGAGAGATTGGTCTTAAATCTGCATGCAGAAATCACTCTGTATAAAAGAAAAGGCTCGACAGACGCTACAGTATGCCCCTGTGAAAAGCAGGGGTGCTGTGAGTACATTGGCGGACCACACAATATGTGTAAGGGGCCCGAGAATATTCAACAGCCTCCCATCATGCATAAGAGGGATTACCAACAGACCCCTGGCTGTTTTCAAGAGGAAACTGGATAGATTCATAAAGTCATTTCCTAACCAACCGGATTGTGGTTCATACGTTAGACTACATGCAGCCAGCAGTAACAGTCTGGTTGATCAGGCTCTGAGCAACCGCGATGCCTGGTTCTGGACCGGGCCGCACAGGCAGTGACCCTCGAAACAGACTGCCGATAGATTAGGTTAGGTTACAACGGAAAGACTATTAAAATATGATAAGCGATTTAATAATGTGGGTCATTCAGCGCAAGATATGGTAGAGACTTGATCATTCGTCTGCTGATCGTGAGACTGACGCTCTTCCTATTTGTACTCAGATGTAAAAATAAAAAGGCAGCTTGACTCACGAAATTGTAATGACACGATTGCAAACAAACCATACCACGGGTGGGGTTCGAACCCGCGGTCAGTCTCAAAACTCCAGACCGTCGCGTAATCCACTGGGCCAGCTAGCTTCAATAAGATTCATCCAACTAGGTATATTTCTACACCACAGGAAGGTTAGCATAGGCACCACTGTGTCCACTGTGCCCAGTGGCTTACGCGACGCTCTGGAGTTTTGACTCTCTGACCGCGGGTTCGAACCCCACCCGTGGTATGGTTTAAAAAGGCAGCTACTGCGTGCGGCTGATGTAAAATAGTCATCTTTCAACTGTTCAAGAGTCCGTCAACAGTCACCCACTTAATCTAGAACAACCTCGGAAAGCCAAGTATTATTAAGGGTCCTTCAAACCTGTCTAGGATGTGACTCAAAAGATCGTCTAGAAATCTATTTACTGCTATTTCACTATAGGCAGCAAATACAAAGTCTTAACCCTATACATCTTGGCTAGCTCAAATATTGAAGCCGGCCTTTGGTGTATATTTTGAACTCCGTGCGGCTAGCACCAACAGCCTGGTTAATCAGGCCATCAACCAGGAGGCCTGGGGTGGGACCAGGCCGCGGGGGCAGTGACTCCTGGGATCGTTTTCTGGTAATATCCAGGGTGTTTTCGGTCGTGAGAGTATTGAAGCGAGTACTATGCATATAGAATGAGCTTTGGGCACTCAGTCAAACGTAAGCTCAAACTGGAGAGGTGGTCTAGGCAAATAGTGAACACAGTTTTACCAGGAAATATAATCTGCCCATAAAGGCCAGACGCAAGATTACGTTTGTGTCCCCATGGAGGAGTTTATAGAACAGCTCCACCCATGGTTCTTAATCCTGTAATAATTCCTTTCCAACCAAGGAGGCCTGGTCTGAGATAAGGCCGTGGAAAAGATAATCCCCAGAACCACTAACAGATAATATTATGTCAGTGAACATACGCACAATAGACCCATTCAGACGCAAAGTTGACACATTTCATTTTTTTTTACATAGTATCTTTAAGCTTACCGTAGTAAGAGTTTCATAAAGTTAGGGCTATTGGAAAACCTAGTTGGGAGATCATTAGAGTAGGAAGCACGTGGTAGACGCAAAACCTAGTTGGAAGATCATTAGAGTAGGAAGCACGTGGTAGACGCAAAACCTAGTTGGAAGATCATTAGAGTAGGAAGCACGTGGTAGACGCAAAACCTCTTTTACACTATTTCACGAAACATTACAATACGGTTCTAAAGGAGATAACCAATGAATGTCAGCCAACACAGATAAAGAAACGGGGACAGGAGCTAAGACTCTACCCCAGTAAACACAACTCGGTGTGTACACACACTATAGAAATGGAATGGAATGTGAAGTACTGAATATGAAGTATATGTGGAAAAAAAACACTTAAGTACAGTTTGCTCTAATAAATGTCGTGAACTATACATTAGTGTCTTGTTCCACACCTTGTCGGTATCACCAAACCATTTTTCATGAAATATACGAATGGATAACCAACCAGTTATCAACCTGCTTGTATATACGAATTACTGTTCCATTAGTTCTGCACTATATAAGTTCTGTCAAATACCTTAATTACTGGAAACGTTTGGAGTCACTTGATCTGTACTCACTGGAGCGCAGGCGAGATATATACATTATAATCTACACCTGGAAAATCCTAGAGGGACTGGTCCCAAATCTGCACATTGAAATCACTCCTTTGATATACCCTAGACGGTGTTTGAGATTTTTTCTACTCCTGCAACCATTCCCTGTGCTAGTCTTGTCTGGTGTTTGCCCGGACTACCAGGCTGCTGCTGCTGGGGGCCCTCTAGTCCACATATCCATCACAGCCTGGTTAATCTGGCATTTAGCGGAGGTATTTGTCGAGTTTCCTCTTGAAGACTTGTCCAGGCAGTGTTTCCAATATCTTCTGGTAAGATGTTACAATGTCTGAGACCACGGATGCTGATACATTGTTCTCTTATTATGCTCATTGTGCCCCTGCTTTTCAGTGGGTTTACTGTACATTTTCTCCCGTATATCTCACGCCAGTATACTGTTACGGCAGATTTGAAACCAGTCCCTCAAATACCATCCGATTTAACATACTACGGAAATTTAATATTCGTTATACTCGGTTAGATTAAATTAGGTTAACCCATATAAACTAATGTTGACATATAAATAACAGCCAATAATAGGTGGCTTACGTCTGACAGTACGGGACTATCGTATTGCTTTAGAGCGTTCGTTTTCTAACGAATTTTAAACGCAGGAAATTAAGTCACACTAGATGATTGAAGATTAATAGATTGGTTCAGGAGTTGAACCTCTAACCCTGGGTAAGAGATGGAATGATCAGGTCATCCACCAGGAGACCTGGGTAAGAGATAGTATGATCAGGTCATCCACCAGGAGACCTGGGTAAGAGATGGAATGATCAGGTCATCCACCAGGAGACCTGAGTAAAAGATAGTATGATCAGGTCATCCACCAGGAGACCTGAGTAAGAGATAGTATGATCAGGTCATCCACCAGGAGACCTGGGTAAGAGATTGTATGATCAGGTCATCCACCAGGAGACCTGAGTAAGAGATAGTATGATCAGGTCATCCACCAGGAGACCTGGGTAAGAGATGGAATGATCAGGTCATCCACCAGGAGACCTGGGTAAGAGATTGTATGACCAGGTCATCCACCAGGAGACCTGGGTAAGAGATGGAATGATCAGGTCATCCACCAGGAGACCTGGTTAAGAGACTGTATGACCAGGTCATCCACCAGGAGACCTGGGTAAGAGATGGAATGATCAGGTCATCCACCAGGAGACCTGGGTAAGAGATTGTATGATCAGGTCATCCACCAAAAGACCTGGGTAAGAGACAGTATAAATAATGACAAGTGGGAGATAAAACACATGTACAGTGTCAGGATATTTGACTGAGGAAATATTTCGTCAGGAATGACTTCTTCAGTTCTAGTCTGTGATCGGGTCCCTGGGGCCTTTAACCTCGGAAACCGTCTCCAACTAGCAAATGTGAACTGCACACAACTAGTGAATACTGAAACAAGTGGTGAGGAAGTGAAGAAACCTCCTTCTCTCCCTTCTCTCTCTCTCTCTCTCTCTCTCTCTCTCTCTCTCTCTCTCTCTCTGCTAGAGCTGTTAACATCATAGGCAATGGCAGGCAACATGATATCTTCATGCATATGGAAGGAAGCAGCGGCAGCCACCAGCAAACAACTTGCACGAGCACTAAAACACAACACAAACAAGATCAGCCAGGTTGTGGTGCTTACGTTAGACTGTGTGCTGCTAGCACCAATAGTCTGATTGATCAGGCCAGCAACCAGAAGACTTGGGCCGGGACACAGCTGCGGAGGCGATTACATATTAACTATAAAGAAGAAAAAGACACTGCAGAGCAAACATTTATTGGGATCATATTTTAGCCTCTAATAGTTTATATATATATATATATATATATATATATATATATATATATATATATATATATATATATATATATATTTATATATATCGTGCCGAATAGGTAAAACTGGCTAATTAGCAAGAACTCATTTAAAATTAAGTCCTTTCTAAAAATTTCTCTTATACGTTTAAATATATATTTTTCATTTATGTTAATGTAAAAATTAATAATTTTGTACCAAAAGAACCTCAGAAAACTTACCTAACCTTATTGTAACAAGCGCAATTGAATTTACCCTAATCCACTTAAATATAACATCATTCTTAGTAACATGTTTAAAATGCCAGACTGGGGGATCAGTCCATTCGTAGATATCAACAATGAGGAAACAAGAATGGTGGAGGAAAACCTGATTTTACTCCAAAATGACACTGAGCTGAGGCCAAAGTTCAAAAAAATTATATAAAGATTTTTGGTTACAAAAGACATTTCTGACCGCTACCCAGCACTGTGGAACAAAATCAAGATGTATACTTTATTGCCTTCCAAACATTTAGTAGAGCGAGGCTTCATTCAGTGCAGTCGCCAAGCGTCTTTCCAAGCAAAGAAACAGACTGAAAATCACTGAACACGGGATCTAAGACTTCTTAGTGCCTTCAAGCCTTCTCTTGAGAAGCTGATGTCCCTGCACCAAGCACATCCATTTCGTTAAAACTGTCAAGACAATGTAGTTACAGATGAGATGCAAATTTACCCTTTCATGTTAATTTTTATTTGTGAAATAAATACGCTTGTTTATAGTGTTAGATTAGTTGTTTTGAATTTGCAGTAAACCTAATACCAAGAAAGAGGTATGTTCGTATGTGTGGGGGGAGGGGGCGCTAGGGAGTGGAAGCAGTGGAGGTTACTCCCCATACTAATCAACATGTAGATGGCCTACTCTTTAGGCAGAGCTTTGCGAGCTAGGCTTATAAAACAGCGATCGTTTTTAGAAAAGAAGCAGAGTACATATATTTACTGTCCAAAAACTGCGTTATTGCGTTAAGAAATTGGGATTGGGTTGTGTTGTGGTCGGTGCGCGATCCGAACACCCTTTAACCCCAGCCTCCTCTACCTTAGTGCAGGTAAAACGAGTGTCGAATTAACACAGTAGCGACCAGTTTGAGAGGCAGGGACAGGAGCTGAGATTAGACCTCTACAGTCAGAAATAGACGAGTACAAATACGTGAATACATATGCATTCTCCCTCACCCCCAACACACACAAACACTAGTAACTACTACTACTACACACACACACAGGGCCAGGAGCTGTGAATCGACCCCCGCAACCACAACTAGGTGAGTACACACACACACACAATCAAAAGATACACATCACAGCCCAATGAGGAAACAAGGCAATAAGAAGTAATTACTCTGACTGATTAGTTATTCTGACAGATGCAGGTATGATACTCACCTCTTACACTACACTCACAGATGCAGGTATGATACTCCTCTTACACAACACTCACAGATGCAGGTATGATACTCACCTCTTACACTACACTCACAGATGCAGGTATGATACTCCTCTTACACAAGTCACTCACTCACAGATGCAGGTATGATACTCGCCTCTTACACTACACTCACAGATGCAGGTATGATACTCCTCTTACACAACACTCACCACCTGCAAATGCATTTGATACTCACCTCCTATGCTATACTCACTCCACTCTGGACTAGCCCCAGGGTCCTGGTCCTGGACCGACCCCAGGGTAAATGACCAAACACTACAGGCAGGCCACATCATTCTTATTTTTATTATCAATATTATTATTTTTGAATAGCTGAACCTGTAAATGTCATATAGCACCTGGGAAATGAGAAGCAATCAGGGGTGATTCAAGAAAAGGCCGATCAGCCCTTGATTCACGAGGAGACCTTGTCCAGAACAATGCTGCTGGGGGCGCTGACCCCCCGACGTCCTTCAGGTGTAGCTCCAATTCCTTGTATCAAGATCCCTTCCCTGGCATCAAAGCCCCTCACTCCAAGGTTCCATTAAGGAGAAGCACAAAACGACAGGATTAAAAATGTCTGAGTTTCGAGGCTAACCTGTTTACATCCTTCCCTAGTCTACCCCACCCTGAGTGGCAGTCCACGCAAGACAAGCTTATCACACCGTCGTCTAAGGCTTAATGCACTCACCAGCGCATCCTGATGCTCTTGCGCTGCCCTCCACAGGATGGATATGGGGTACACAATAAAGTAGCCGCTTCGACGGCAAAACCTAGTGTGTCCTGGTTGATAAAAACAACAGAGTAATTGTTTCCTGCAGTCGTTGACCCCAAACTTTTATATTAATGGCAAACAATACCGACATGTTGATAAGACACACTTGTAACATCTGGATATGTTGAAAGTGGAATAAGATACCGACAAACTGATAAGACACATGTGCAACAATTATCTTTATTGTTGAAACGCTTCGCCTACACAGGCGTCTTCAGTCAAATACAGAGACAGGTGTAATAGCGAAGAAAAGATGATGTATCAGTCCATCAACCTTAGAGAAATAGTATTTGAGATGGTCAGTCCCTCAGCCTGGAGAAGAGTTCAGCCTATGGTCTGGAACTATGTGAAGCTGAAGCTGGTTAGGTAAGGTTTGACGCGGGTCTTAGTCATATGACGACCCACAGCTGGAACTTTTGGTCATCTGACCGTGGCCTTCTGCTGGCTTTCCAGTCCACCCCTTTAAAAAAATATGGTTATAAGGAAGCCGAAGCATGAGAATGGAGTCTTAAATACTGCTGCCTCTGTATTTGACTGAAGAAGCCTACTGTGTAGGCGAAAAGTATAAAAAAAAATATAGATACCCAACTGTTTCACGTGTCTTACTCATCACCACCTAGATATCTTAATTATGAAGACGTTTCGCCAACCAGTGACTTTCAATTCAATACAGTTACTAAATACCAGAGAAAGAGGCAGAGGAGGTAGATCATGGTAATGAATATGATGTTGTGTATATGGACTTCAGTAAGGCTTTTGATAGAGTCCCACATCAGAGACTATTGAGGAAAATTAAGGCACACGGAATAGGAGGAGAAATTTTTTCCTGGATAGAGGCATGGTTGACAAATAGGCAGCAGAGAGTTTGCATAAATGGGGAGAAATCAGAGTGGGAAGTGTCACAAGCGGTGTTCCACAGGGGTCAGTATTGGGCCCCTTGTTGTTCACAATCTACATAAACGACATAGATGAGGGAATAAATAGCGACATAAGCAAGTTTGCCGATGACACCAAAATAGGCCGTCCAATTCATTCAAATGAGGACATTAGAGCACTCCAGGAAGATTTGAATAGACTGATGCAGTGGTCGGAGAAGTGGCAGATGCAGTTTAATATAGATAAATGCAAAGTTCTAAATATTGGACAGGACAATAACCATGCCACATATAAACTAAATAATGTAGATCTTAATACTACTGATTGCGAAAAGGATTTAGGAGTTCTGGTTAGCAGTAATCTAAAACCAAGACAGCAGTGCATAAGTGTTCGCAATAAAGCGAACAGAATCCTTGGCTTCATATCAAGAAGCATAAATAATAGGAGTCCTCAGGTTGTTCTTCAACTCTATATATCCTTGGTTAGGCCTCATCTAGATTATGCTGCACAGTTTTGGTCACCGTATTACAGAATGGATATAAATGCTCTGGAAAACGTACAAGGAGGATGACAAAGTTGATTCCATGTATCAGAAATCTTCCCTATGAGGATAGACTGAGGGCCCTGAATCTGCACTCTCTAGAAAGACGTAGAATTAGGGAGGATATGATTGAGGTGTATAAATGGAAAACAGGAATAAATAAAGGTGATGTAAATAGCGTGCTAAAAATATCTAGTATTGACAGGACTCGCAGCAATGGCTTTAAGTTGGATAAATTCAGATTCAGGAAGGATATAGGAAAGCATTGGTTTGGTAATAGAGTTGTCGATGAGTGGAACAAACTCCCGAGTACAGTTATAGAGGCTAAAACGTTGTGTAGTTTTAAAAATAGGCTAGATAAATATATGAGTGGGTGCGGGTGGGTGTGAGTTGGACCTGACTAGTTTGTGCTACTAGGTCAGATGCCGTGCTCCTTCCTTAAGTGAATGTAACCTGACCTGGCTGGGCCGGGGCATTGGCTTAAGCCGGTGGGAGACTTGGACCTGCCTCGCATGGGCCAGTAGGCCTGCTGCAGTGTTCCTTCTTTCTTATGTTCTTATGAAAGGACCCCAATGGAAATAAGTCACTCTGACTTTTCTGGGTTATCCTAGGTTCTCTACACACATGCTGCTATGTACGATAATCTATGTAACTGTGTTTGTGTATACCTGAATAAACTTGCTTACTTACTTACGAGACCTTTGGTATACCTTTGATGAGTTTCGAGAGCTTCTCTACTCCCTTAATACATGCGTCATATTCTTCAATGTTAACTCTCTTAAGATAAGTTAAGATAAGATTTCTTCGGATTTTTAACCCCGGAGGGTTAGCCACCCAGGATAACCCAAGAAAGTCAGTGCGTCATCGAGGACTGTCTTATTTCCATTGGGGTCCTTAATCTTGTTCCCCAGGATGCGACCCACACCAGTCGACTAACAACCCAGGTACCTATTTGCTGCTAGGTGAACATGACAACAGGTGTAAGGAAACACGTCGAAATGTTTCCACCCGCCGGGAATCGAACCCGGGCCCTCCGTGTGTGAAGCGAGAGCTCTAGCCACCAGACCACCGGGCCAGTTACGCCACTATACATTTTTCATTTAATTTACATTCTTAGCCTGGAGAATGGCATTAGGTTGCGGGTCATCAATATTCTTAATTCCGGCAGCAACTACAACAAAAACAGGAACAGCGAGAGGAGGAGCAGCAGCAGTAACAGCAGCAAGATAATCAGTAATTATAACAGCAGAAGTAGAAGCAACTCTTGCAGCAAAACCCAACTAAGCTTATCGTCCTGTGCTTTTTGTTGCTGTTCTTGCTCTGGTTGAGACTTGATTCCACTTGTGCTGCCACCTCGTAGAAACACATGCACATCGTAGAAACACATGCACATCGTAGAAACACATGCACATCGTAGAAACACATGCACATCGTAGAAATGCATGCACCTCTGACAATAAGACATATGGACAATCAAGACATTCAGAAGATGTTTTGCCACATGTGGCTTTGCCCTAATGCTTAGCACTGATTAGGTTACAGCTGGCGAAACGTCTTCAATAAATGTCTTGATTGCGCATGTGCTTTATTCCCACAATGAGTTGGTATTAACATTCCTATATTATACTCGCGCACACACA